>VDFB02284910.1:0-88290 GCA_007258455.2 Sequoia sempervirens
AATGGTGAAGTTGAAGCATTGACAAACATTCAAAGAAACAAACAATAATATGACCTATGCACCCCAAATACATAGTAAAAAATAAAATGTTAATAATGAACATCATCAAACATACAAAGGTGTAGGTGTAGTGTCATAAAATTGTACCCTGAGGCAATTTCACACTTGTGCATTTAGCCTGCTACATTTATGGCACACCATCGCATTAATGACAAAAGCCTATGAGCCAAATTTTCATGATTCCAACTTCATAGGGGACAACGACAAAGCATTAGCAATCCGTACACCTTACTTCTTGAAAAAAAATTAGTAGGATGGTTGCGCGACACGTAGACATCCACATGACACACTAGCATCCCTAAACTTTATGAGTTTCAAATGAGGTAATCTTGCATACTTTTCCTATGACATGTGTCATTGTGGTAGAAACACAAGTGTAACAACTCCTCCCACCCATGCAGCCTCACAAAACTCCTCTTTTCACTCTTTCTCTCATTCATTCTCACTCTCTTGTTCGATCTTGCTCTCTTGCTCTATTCTCTTCCACATCTTTTCTCTCTTGCTCTCCATAGTGAAGCTTTGTTGGATTCTTGTCTCGTCAATAGCCAAGGATCTCTTGCAAGCAAGCATGTCTCATCTATCAAACCAAAAGTGAGCCACAAACTATTGGTAATGCTCTCTTATCTACTTTGTCTTGTCTATTTACAATATTTTATCTGTATTGTCTATTACATTCGTGATAGGGGCTCTCCTCCACAGTTGGGTTTGTTTCTATCACACATCTATTACATTTTTATGTCAATTTTTCTATCTCTATCTATCTAGCTATTCGTGGAGGTGGAAACACCAAAACAGGGTTTAACTGAGGCAAGCCTTGAAACAACCCCAAAAAATTTCCCTGTTCTTTTTGTGTGCAAATGTATGGATTTGAAGATCTAGGTGTTGTAGATTTAAGGTTTTTATCTTTTTTTATATAGGGACAACAACACAAGGCGTAGGCGTCCCCATGGCGTGTTGTCGTCTGTCGCCAAGGCTTTATCCTTCTAGGGGCATAATTTGTGAGTTTTAAGCTTTCTATTTTCGTAATTTGTATCTTAAAATTTCATATCAAGTTTTGTTAATTAGTAGTTTATCATTCTTTTTCCTAATAGTTTAGCCTTTCATTTAATTAAGTTGTTCAAATATTCTTCATTTTTAACTTCATCACTCAAGCTTATACTTTGAGGTAACCGAAGGTTATTTGCTCCCTGTAGACTTTGTTTGTCTTGAGACTCGGGAGTAGCGAATCCCCTCCTTTACAATAGGCATTACAAGTAGTAAGGAGGAAATAAAATAAGAAGATCCTCCCATCCACTACCTCAAAGATGAACTTCTTATGTTCTCCAACAATATAAATTTGATAGTATTATTTTGGAAATTCACCTTCAAACATGATCCTTAAGATTGGAGGTTTGAATATCAACACTGTTGATGGTATACTTGCTATCAATATTATAAACTATTTACCCAAGCCAATTTTTTAAATGACCTTGGGTTGCACTTGGAGGAACTAATGCATTGGATGGGTAAGAGTTGGACCCACTACCCTCACCCATATGTTGGATTCTCCCAAGTGTTGAAACATGTTTAAATTACACAAGATAGACATGTCATTATGTATAATGCACCTTTGTTTTTTGCAAGGTATTAGATTCATATGACCATGGTCCCCACTTTTCACCTTTTCCAAAGGGATGTGATTTGATAGTTTCCATATGGGTGCACCTTTACAAGTGCAAGAAGATCATGCACAAAGGTAACAACTACTTGACCAAGATGGCCTCACAAAGGATCTTTAAGAAAAATAAACTTCAAAATCTAACATGCACAAACTTGAAGACTAAGAGAAGGCTCAAAAAAGAAAGGGATAAATTTCCTTAAAAAGAATCATCGCAAGGAAATTCAATAAGCTCAAGAAAATCTACTCATACTACCAAAAGACTAAGAAGCTAAGGACAATTCAATTAGTTTAAGATAGAATTCAGTAAAAGGGCTACGAAAAAAGTGAGCACAATAACTCAAAAATAATAACCAAGGATTTAGACTAAGAGAAGGTAAATTATACAAAAGAGTGCCACTCCTTGACTCAATACTTGGATCCTACAATCCCAAGAACATATAAAAAGGAGTTTGTTTCAAGGAGGAAATCTTACAAGATTGTGCTGAAAACTATCTCAAATCCCACTTCAAAAATTCAGTGAGATACGAACAGTAACAACTTTAGGTTATGCAAACCAATATAGCTTAGAAGCTACAAGTTATAAGAATCACCCTTGAGAATGGTGAGCAGAAGATAAACACCTTTATTGATAGTGGAGTGTTCAATCCCTCCACCAAAGATTGGATTTGTTGGCACTAAGAAACCCCAACAATATAAAAACTAACAAATACTTTGAAAGGATTTTGAAATTAGAAAGATTGGATTTGTTGGCTCTAAGAAACCCCAACAATATAAAAACTCACACTCATAATTTTCACAAATTGCACAAAAATTATGGAGGTCAACAAAAAAGAAGCTAGTCTCTGGCTAATATAAACATCAAGGAGAAAAGATTTAAAAAATGTTTGTAAATAGAGGGTGGCAAGGATATGGAAATAAAAATAAATGAAGATAGTGTGCCAATGACTAGCAACCAGTTGACTCTCCCTACAACATTCAACCAACTTGTCAACCATGAAAATACTAAGATTGCGACCAAAATACATTCAACTTTTACAAAGTTATTTAATGTATAGGACACCTAAACAAACATTGTTTGAGGACCATAAGACTAGTTTTAAAGAAGTTAACAATAGCACTTCCATGTTAGAACTAGAAAATTTGTATTATTTCTTCTACAAGAGATAAAAGCATAAAAGAGACAAATATGCAATAAGTCCAATTCATGAGCATTATTTTCATAATTGATAAATTACAATAGATATACAATCCACATTTTCCAAAAATAGATAAAATGAAAAAGTAGAAAGACATACTTATCCTAAACTATATAATAAAAGGAAAAATAATGCTTCCCTAATTAACTTATGATAATGTGAATATAATTTCACACTAACACTCCTCATAAGTGCAACTTAGGGAAGCTACACAAATGCCATAAAAAGAAAGATTGGTCCTGGAAACAAGGCCTAATCAAGTACTCATTTACAAACAGAGATCTCTCATATAATAGAAGTAATGGAGAAATACCTAATGCGAGAAATATCCTCTTCAAAAGATAAAAAATAGATATGTACAAGTGATGAGAAATCAAACAAATAAGTTCATCACAAATACATAATGAATACTCACCCATAAGAGAGAGTAGATAATACATACCTTGAATCCCCTCCAAGAAGTAGCTCTAGTACCAATGATGAGTGACTATGGTTGCAAATTGGTGAAATGGAGTTTGGCGATAGTGAGAAGGACAAGGATGGGAACTTAGTTTAGGTTGGATGCCACCATTATTTTTAACTTTACCAATGTAACTAAGAAAACTAAAAATATCTTGTGGCGGCATAAAATGGACCACTTAAATGAGATTGGTTTTAAAACAATCTTAATAAGAAATTATTGGACAATTTTTCTTATTCTGATGAAAATTTTGAGTTTTGTGAACATTGTGTGTTTGTTAAACAAAACTAAGCATCTTTTCCTTCAAGCAATAACAAAGCTAAGATTAAATTGAAGATTATTCATTTGGATGTCTTTGGTCTTGTGGATATTAAATCAATTGGAAAGTTTAGATATTGTGTCCTCCTTGATGATGTTTCAAGATTTAGTTGGATTTATTTTATGAGACATAAATATGAAGTTTTCACTAAGTTTAAAGAATTTAAGGCCTTAGTAAAAAACCAATCAAATTGTAAGATAAAGGTTTTGAGATTTGACAATGGAGATGAATAGTTTTCTAAGGAATTTGATGAGTTTTGTAAGGATGCAAGAATTGTTAGACAAAATACTACTCCATATACTCTTCAAAAAATGGGGTAGTAAAAAGGATGAATCAAACACTTATCAAAAGAGTCAGAAGTATGTTAAATGGTTCACAATTAGATACATATTTTGGGTGAAAACTATGAGTACTACTTGTTACTTGTTAAATATAAAGCTCTTGTTTGGCACCTTATAAAGTGTGGATAGATAAGATACCTTTTTGTTTCAAATTTTAGGAATTTTGGTTCTAAGGTTATGTTCATGTGCCTAAGATAACAAATAATGCACTGCCTATAAACAATATTTCTCCACTTGAGAAGAAACAAATTCACTAATAATAATTGTAGAAGTCATTCCTATAATCTGCACTATAGAAAAACCAAATCCAAATTCCAAATGTACACCTATAAATGCAATTATGATGTCCCCTCATGCTAGAAAAAAAATTCCTCCTCCAAAACTGGAAGTGAATGCCCAATCAAAGAAACAAAACCAAGAGAGGGCAAAATGTAAACTACATTTGGAAACACAAAAAAATGTGATGGCATCACTATCATCAAAGAGGTAATGCATGTCCTCCAATGAATCCTCCATATTAGAAATGTGAGGTTGTATAAAAAATAGTCAGCAAAGATCACGCAATCCAACAAAATAAATCTAAAGATGTGATGAGCTCTCAAGGTTAAACTTGGGGCATGTGTTAGACATAAGTTGGGGACCACTGAGATTCAATCTATGGAGTGGATTGAGGCGAAGTAGCTCAATAGAAGTGGGGAACATGCTGGCATCAGAAGAGGCATGATCTATGCAAACAAACTTTATGGATGACTATAAAAGGCGAGCCCTACCTAACATGACTTTGATCCTAGGAAGACTCTAGGCCATCAAATCTGCTAAGATCACTAACTAGCAAGAAGTGAAAGTTCCAACTAGGCAATAGCCTTCAAAAACTTCCACCAAAAGAAAACCATAAAACAGGAATGGGTGGAGCCCATAATGAATTGGGCTACCTTGAGGGAAATACTAGCCACATCATTGGATCAAACAACTGACAACCCACAAGTGTTTGATGCACTAAGCCAAAAAACAAAGGCTCAAAACAAATTTGCCAACAAAGGCAACGCTTGAAGAAAGGAACTTTCGTCATGCACTTAATTTGCAGACTACAAACAAAGACTTTCTACCAACACTTAGATAGATTCACTAAAGTTGAAACAGATCTGCTACAGAAAGTAGAAACGGATCAGTCATCCGAATAAAATTGGAAGGAAGATCAACCTTGGGAAAAAAAGCACATGGAAGTGCAGCTCAAAATGCACAAGAAAGTTTACTTTTATCTGCCTTCTAAAAGAAGAATATTTGATAATCTTGCACTATAAAACTTCAAATCTACTTAAATAAACAAGTCCTATTTTATGTTCCTACTCAAGAAAGAGTGTGGAAATTTGTTCAATTCTATAAAACTTAATGTATAATCCAATTGTAAATAGTAGGGACCAAAGCAAAGAAACGGCAATAGTGGGACAATGAAATTAAAAAGAAAGACCTTGCCCTTGTTTTAGTCTACGGCTTTGGTTTGCTCAACCATCATAGAGGAGATTTAGAATAAAGATACCATTACGGAGTCTTTCTCATAGCAGCCATATTATAACTCTTCTCCAATACTTTCTACAAAACTAATAACTTTTTAAATGTATAGTCCAATATAACAAAATACAAAGATTAGATAGTACGGAGACAATTAAATGAATAAGAAGGACCTTACCCTTATTCTAGCCTATGGCTTTAGCCTACTCAGCCATGAAAAGGAGATTTAGTCTTTCTCCATAGCAACCATAATATCATAACTCTTTTCTAATATTTTCTTAGAATTTAATAACAAAAGAATAACTCAATATGATCTGAAATCTATGTTACACCAAGTTTCCAAGCTGGGAACAGTTAGGGATGGGTGGACGCGTTTCTAAGATAGTTTTTTGGGAGGCCATTTTTTGGGGGCAGCAATTTTTAAAATAGGATTTTTTTTTAAACATAGAAGTTTTCAAATATTCATATGGTAACATAGATAAATCATTCTCTGCTGGGGTTTCCAAATGCTAGCGGGGTTTCTCAGCCTCTCATTGGAAGCTACCATAATAAATCATATTGAGAATACTACAAGACTGGTTTCTGTCTCTACTGATGGTGCTGTGTGTCCCACCTCTGTTTGCTCTCCGGTTATTTCCACACCTTTTCAGGCGAACTCTGTTGTTACCTCCCGGGTTGCGGATTTTCATCCTCAGGAAATTAATGGGCTGGCTTGGCAGGCTAAGGCAGCACAAGTTGAAGGCTGGACTACTGTTACTGGAAAAAAATCTAAACCCTCTGGGCCTTCTTTCGATATGACTCTTCGCTCCAACAAACGAAACTCTAATTGTAAAACTTAATGGTGTTTGTTTGTGAGCTAGTTTTTTGTTGACTGCAGGCTGTCTTTTCTGCAGTCTGGTTTTTTTGGCTTGTTTAAGTTGTTTGGCTTTTGGTTGTAATGGGTTCCGGATCCCATCAAAATCTTTTTTCCCCAATTTCAAAAACATAGATAAATCATTCAACACATATATTATACAAGATTATTACATAACATTACCATCGAATTGAAATTGACACTAGAGAACATGCAAATTAAGAAATGTCAAAATTGCAATGCTTTCATTGTCAATGTACATCTATATTCTACAACAAAATGCCTAAAGGATCATATCATCTATGTATGCATAAAAAAAGCATTGTTTTTCTATTCAGCATGCTCCAAAATGAATTTTATTTTTTGTTTCCTACAATTAGAGTGGGAATTTGAGGTGCCAATTGTTGGCAATAAGTGTTGTCATTGATGTCAACTCAAGAGTGGTTGTCATTGATGCCAAATGTGTATGTTGAAGTTTGTATATACTCCGGAGATAATGGAAGTGCAGAGGTATCTGTTGATATAGTCAGCAATGTAGGATATTGAAGAATGATGATCTGCATGGTGTGTAAGTGTGATGTAGAGGTAGCTACACATGTTTTGATGTGTTTACAATATGTTTACATTGATATTATTCCTATTTGGTGTACCGCACATGGAGATATGTTGCAAAAGTTATACTGAGACATTCACAGTGTATACTCTAAGATAGAGTCTTGGTATTTTGGTTTGCATCCTTCCGCGGAGCAAGATTTAGTCTTGCGGTTTAGAAGATAAGATGGTCGAGATGTGAAGGTGTTATATCCAATAATTCATGTCATTACACCTTGTACAATGAAAGTTAGAAGTGACAGAGTTCTATTCTGTGTTTTGGCAGAGAAAAGTGTTGATGAAGGCCTATTGGAATGCTCTATATTCCTTCGGTGAGATAGATGTGGCTGTCCGGACTTGGGAATATGCTCAAAAAGGTGCATGGATTCATCCTTGCAAGTCTCAGATGTTTTTGTGGTCTGCAAGTGCAATTCTCATATGACAAAGTTGTACAGTTGATTTTGGGATGCTCTGTTTTCATCAGTTCAATATGTTTATGGTGCAAGAGCACCTTATGTCTCCATCAAACACTTTTGTGGAATTTGAATTTCCAAATGAAAAAGAATTGTAAAAGGTCATGATAAGGCCTATTCAATTGTAAATGAGTCATCAATAGGTCTTTAGGAGGTTGAAATAATGGAAATTGTAAAGCTTGGGAAAATGCAAAAGTTGCCAAATATGAAAAAAGCAAAAAGAGCAAAAAAAATAGGAAAATGAAAAGACAAGGTGGAAAAAGAAAGGATAGGTTGAAGAAAGCAGTTGAAAAGGTAGTTATCAGTTTGGAAACAACTTTAAAAAGCTTGAGTGGGTGAGCAAAATGATCAACTTTGTATTCTTGTAATCAAATTTTGGAATAAAGTCCCCTATTCTACAATTTTTCTAAGTTTTCTCCTATTTACTAGTCCTTGTACAAACTGTACTATAGTCTTGAAGTTGTAAATTTATTTATTTTCATAGGGCAGTGAATCAATCATCATCTAGAAGATTTTTTGAAGAGGTTTATTCAGTTTTATTGGGTTTGAAAATAAGAATTCAGTAAACCCTTAAATAAGGGTTTTGAGAGTCTTTTAAGGAAAAATTGGCCATTCCACCGATGTAGGATTAGATGGATCGGTGGAATGGATTGATTTTAGTTGCATGTCAATTTGTATGTGTGTTTGAGTACAGGGGAACACAAGAATTCGATGATTGTTTGTTGATTTCTCGGAAATACAGAATTTTCCACATAAAGGAGGATGGTTACAGGTTGACATTTGATGAAAAAGGATACATGAAGGTTGGGTGATGGTTTTTATAGTTTTTTCAGGTATATTACAAGGTGTTGGAAGCATTTACAAGTTGGTATAGGGTTTGGTAAGTGGGTTTTCAATAAACCCCTGTTTTCTTGAGGCTACAATGGCACTTAATGGGGGTTTTGTTGTTTGTAGTTATATAGAGACTTTCTATTTGTAAAAGTGGAAGATTTAAAAGTTTGATGACCTAATTTAATGTTGACAAGGGTTATTGGAGGTTTTGGAATTGGTTTGAAGGGTCTTGCTTTGTAAATTTGACCTATTTAGAGGCTAAAAACGTGGGATAGTCTATTTTATTGTTACTTTTTCCAAAACAAGCACATTTGTTATTGTAGTATGTTTGAATAGACCAAAAAGGGTCCCTAAATTTATTTTTTTTCAAGGGTGATTCATTGTGGATTAAATGGAACACCCGATTTAGCCATATTACCATGCTATTAGGGTTTTGGGGTTTGAATGCTATAAATTGTGATCTTGGTAAAATAGTGATGTAGGTGATGGAAATTGGTTTGATTTAGTCTTAAATATGTTGTTAAGGAAGCCTCTATGTTTGGATAAATTTTAGAGGGTAGAATTTGTTTGTATTGGTGTTTTGGAAAAGTGAGTCCAATATACAAAGGAGACTCGACTACAAAGTTGGGAAATCTGTTGATTTGTGAATGTATAATGGTTTGTTTCACTCAAAAATATGATGATACAGTGTCTTGGAATTCTGTGAACAGGATTGATGCATGAATGAGTGGTTTGTGGTTGTTATTTTTCCTTGTGGAAAAGGAGTTGAATTGAAGAGTAAATTTGGTGCATGATGATGAATGATTTGCTCCAGAGTTTTCTAATCAGGAATTTGATTTGTTTTTGTTCAAATAATGTTGGTTAAGATGTTTTTGAATCAGATAATCGTCCGGACTACTAATGTGATGAGTTGGCTTGTTGATATCCTTGTTGGTTCAAGTGAAATTGAAAGATTTTGTGAATGGTTAAGTGAATTTTTGATGAAATTGCAAAGAGATCTTCTCAGTTTGAGTTTGGGTCAAATGAACCTTGATGAATTGAGGTTGTTGTTGTGTTTAGTAGATTCCCTTGCATTAGTTTATCTTCTTGTGCTAGCATATGATGATCAATTTCTTCAAGAAAATGTTGAAGAGGTATTGGGGATAGTCTACATTGTTCTCATCTTGGTCTGCATAATTTTTTTGGTCTCTCCCTAGTGGTGTAGAGTTGAATAGTTGGAAATTTTTGATGGTGTTGTCATTGTTTGGGCTGACAAGCTTGTTTCCTTCATCTATGGTTGGTCCTAATTAATTAATCTTGCCTTGGAGGATGTTTTGTGATGTGTTTTGATCCTGATATGACGTGTGTTGATCCACAACTCATTTTCTCTCCATAATGTATATGTTTGGAGCTTACCTATGTTGCATCATATGTTTCATCTAAAGGTCATCTTGGAGCCAACCTATTTGGGGTTTTGAGTTGTAGCGAAGTATATTTATAGAAGATCAAAATAATTTGTGAAGATCTTGGTCTATGGAGATTTGGAATTGAGTTGTATGTTGAAGATGAAGTGTGTGAAGTCTATATGATGAAATAATTGTGCAAAAAAAGGGACTACAACATTTGGATGCTTCTTTATAGTAGTTCATGTTCATACTTCTCATTATAATTTTCATGTATCTTGCTTTGAGATAGTGAGTCTTAGTAGGTCCTTGTATCTTTCCCTGAGGTTGTGCGCCTTAGTCTACAAGTCCTTAAGTAGTGAGCCTTAAACAACATTATAATTTTTGTAAGTAGTGAGCTTTATATATTGTGAGTTAACTCTGACCATGGTTTTTCCCTCATTGGGTTTTCCACATAAAAATCTTGGTGTCCTTGTGTTGTGTATGTTTTCATTTCTACTCTTCTTTTAGTTAATGTGATGTGATGTTTAATCTACAAATGGGAATGGTTAAGTTTTTAATATATGTTGATTCACCCCCCTCTCAACGCTATAGTGTGTTCAACAATTGGTATCAGATCCAAGTGTCTTTGAGAAGCTTAACAGTTGAGGTAAATCTTGCACTTGAACACATGAGGTATGTAACAAAGATCAATGATATGTTTATTCTATAACCGGATCTTGAGGCAATGAAGCCTGAAGGTTGGGACATCAATCCAGAAGATTGTGAAGTGGATTTTGAAGGAGAACTCTAGTATGCTTTTAAAGATTTGGATGAAGCAAGAGCACTAAATATGAAATATGAGGTCATGCTTGAAAAATCAAAGGAAACAATTGTCAAATTGAAGATAGAAGCTAAAGAATCCAAAGCAGAAATTGGAAAACTAAAATCCCAAATGGAAGGAGGCAAAGAAGGTGAGGCTAAACTCAATGAGGCAGAAGTTGTGATCTGTTGTCGTCCCTCATTTTTGACTTGTTAAAAATTGGGATAACCTATCAAAATTTTGATAAAATTTGAAGATTTTCTCTTCTAAGGCACGTTTTACGAGGTGCAAAGGTTAGAAAATTTCAGTTTTGGGTCTATAGTCCTTTTGGCTAACATTTTTCACTCACTCTTGTCCGTTTTCGTGAAATTCTGAGTCATTTTTAGTGTCTTTTTGACCAAATTCGGGTTTTTTAGGCAACTCAGCAGAATAGGGAAATTTAAGCCTAAGAGCAAAATTGCTAAATGTTCCAAAAAATCCGAAATTGCTGAATGTCCAAAAAATCCCGAAAAAAATTGCTAAAGCGAAAATTGCTGAATGTCCAAAAAATCCCGAAAAAAAAAAAAATTGCTAAAACTTCCAAAAGTTCCGAAATTGCTAAATGTCCAAAAAATCCCGAAATTGCAAAAAGCAAAATTGCTAAAACTTCCAAAAGTTCCGATTTTGCTTAAGTTGTCTAAAAATACCTATTTTTATTAAAATGAAATTGTCAAATGAGCTAAAAGGTCCGATTTCTTCTATTTGACAAAATGTAAAATTGCAATGAGTATCTAAAAACCCGAAATGCAAGTAAAGGGCATTTTTGAAGTTATTTGTTATATTTTTCACTTGCAATGAGCATCAAAAAACCCGAAATGAGTTTTGCAAGTGTTTTTGTGAATTTTGTAGCTTGATCTTGCTCATATGTACCCCGATTGAAGAGATTTTGGCATGAAGAACACTTGGCAAGGTCTGCAACTTTATTAAATTCCCCATTTTTGCTCTACCATTGCCACGTTTTTGCAGATTTGAGTTTGTTCAAGGCGCTTTTTATTTTTCTGTTTTTGTTGCTTTAAATCTTTTGTTCTTGGGTTGCCTTTCTATGGAGATTGAGATTGCATATTAAAAATATATGGCTGAAAACGCGTTTTTCCACTTCATACGCCCTTCATTCATAAAAACGTTTTTCTCTTTCTTTCATTCGCCTTCCCATTCGCTTTTCATTCATATGCCTCTCATTCTATTTGAAATGTCATTCATTTCATGATAAACACGTCCTTCATTCGCCATATCCATTGAAAATGTCTTGTATTAAAACGCTTTTTCATTATTGGAAATGCATTTTCTTCATTTTAATAAAAAGGATGTTTTTCCTCCATTTCTGCCCTTCATTTCATCCGTCATACATTTTCATTCTCCTTTCGTTCATTCCATTCACATTTCATTCCATCTCATTACCATTTTCTAGAAAAGAAGAAAAGAATAAAAATGCCCTAGAAAGCAAATCGGGATTTTTCCAATCAATTGCAAGTAGGGCATTTTTGTCTAAAATGTAACTACAAGTTAACACAAAGAAATAAACTTGCAATGGTTTCCTATTTCCCCCTACTTGCAATCAAGAAATTATTCTTTACAAGTTGGTATTCATTTGCTATGTCTCTTCAAAAACCCAAATTTCAAATGGCTTGTTGATAAGAAGTGGGAAAAGATTGGAAAACTGAGAGAAGACTCAACAAAATGGTCAAGTTTTGATACTTTTTGATTAGCGGTTAATGAAGATGAGCAGCACTGTATGTCAAGAAAGCAAACAGATGTCATTCTTAAACAGGTTGTAAAGTGCTTTTTCAATAAAAAGGGAGTTACATCTACATCAGTTATGGATGCTCTCTATAGTGGCTACAAAGCTCTTGAATGTCAAAATGCAGAAGGAATTGATTCGTGAAGAGAAGCAGCAGCAGCAGTCCTAAAGTGCAGATTTTCAGGAGTCTTAGAAGTAAAAGATAGATCACAGATATGTGCAAGGATAACACAAGAAAGCTAGACAGAGATCTATGAAGAGTGAAGAATAATTGAACAAGCTGAAGGACATTCATGCCAAGAGAAAATGATGATATTTCCAAGAGATCTTTAAAAAGGATATTCTTCATCAAAAGATCTTTTTACCTATGGAAATTAGTAACATGGAGATGCAGTCCTATACAGGTCTATTGAGATAGGACAGTGAATCAAGACATCTTAGAATTGTGAAAAGGAAAAGACAGTTGATTAAAGAGCAGTTTGTAGCAACATGATGACTTCATCGATAGAGGATGACATATAATTTACTTCTATTATGTTTTATGTATTTTGTTTTGACAAGTTACATGTGAAAGCAAAAAATTGTAATTGCAAGTGTTTCTTTCACTTGCATTTTTGTAAAATGTAATTACATGTAATCAAATTACAATAAGATTGTAATTTTGAATAAGTCAATTGCAATTAGTTATCGGTTGAGAGATTTTCTCAAGTTTGTTGAGATCCTCCCACCTTTTTCTCCAGACCTCCCTCCTATAAATACTTGAGGGGGTCTATTGTAATAGGGTATCTTTTGGCAATGCAACAAAATTCTGCCAATTTGTGTATGCATTCTAAGACTTTGAGTTTAGATGTAAATCAGATTGCAATCAATAAAGAAAACAAATTGCTTCCAAACTTTGTGTTGGTACAGAATTGATGTGACGACATTATTTGGAATTGATTGTGAGTTTTGTGGTGTTATACAAGAGGGATTCAAGCTCAATTCTGCAGACTTTGAGCTGCTTATTGCGTTTGGAGTTTTAGATTGGTTTTCAGATTTGATACTACAGACTTTGAGCTGTTTGTCACGTTTGAAGCTATTATAGAACGCTCAAACAAAGGGGGTAACTTGCAGACTTTGTGTTGCTTTTATTTTCTATTTTGAGCTGCTACATACTGTACTTGGTTACCAGAAAATTATCTAAAAAGGTTGATAGGAGAGTAAGTTGTCAAAGACTTTGTGCTTTCAATTTGTTTTCCCGTCCCGGAGGAGCAACGGAGGACTTTGTGCCTTTATGGAAACTTTGCTTCTTTATTTGTTTACTTCATAAATCATTTATGTTTTCAGCTATGATTCTTTTCTGAAACAAGAGAAAAGAATAAGTGTCTTTTCTGGAAAAAGAGAAAAAGATAGAGTTTCACCCAGATTTAGAATAGATTTATAGTTAGAGTGTATTTCTGAATTGTTAAAATAGACAGAAAAGGGGGAGCCTTCCCTTTGAAAATAGGAGAGTTTATCTCACACACTGTGGCTGAAACCACAATTTTGCATATCCTCAAGGTATACAAAATTTTCAACCAACATGATCTTTGATTTAAAAGTTAAGTTTGAAGAAGGTAAGAGGATTGAATATTGTTTGAATACCAAGCTCAATGATAAAACTATTGAATACTCAAAGCTTAAGCAAGAGATTGTCTCTCTAAGAGAACTTGAAAAAGAAAAAGAGAAAATTGACAAGGGTCTAAAACTAAAAGGAGGTTCTGACATTCTTGATGAGTTGATCAACTCCTAAAATCCATCAAAAGATAAATCTAGTCTTGGTTATGAAAAAAGGAAGAGTACTATGACCAATACATCTGCAAACTTATATGATAACTTCAAAGCAGAAGGAATGTCTAAAACAAGGGAGGAGAAAGCATGCACTGAAAAACCCGAAGACATCCTCTGGAGATGCAAAGACAAATCAAGATAGCAAGAAAGAAGATGGATTCACTCTTGTCTAGAACAAGAATAAGAACTTCAAAAAATTTACTCCTACTAGGTATTCTCAATCTTTCAAAGGTAATTGTTATTCTTGCAATAAGATTAGTCATAAGGTTGTTGATTGTAGAAGCAAGATGAGTCGGGATTCATTTAGGCCTCCAAGGTACAATGCTATGAATTCTCAATCATTTCAAGGCCATTGTTTTTCTTGCAATAAATTTGGGCATAAGGTTGTTGATTGTAGATAGAGAAGAAATGATAACACCGGTAGAATATCCTTTGCACCCCAAAGATACAATATTGTTTCATTTCATGGATGTTGTTATGCATGCAACAATTTGGTCACAAGACTACAGAATGTAGAACTAAAATCAGGAGGAACAATTTTATTCCAAAACACATAGTGTGCCTTAAATGTAATAAGGTTGGGCATATAGCAAAGTTTTGTAGAAGTGGTTTTGTGAAGCCACTTGTTCATAACCGGAAGAAGGATGAAACCCTAAATCAACAAAAGAAGGATAATGAAAAGGTTTGGAAAGAAAAACAAGTTCAGGAAAATGAGAAGGATGATACTGTGCTTGTGCATTCTGCACAAGATCCTAAGACAAACTGAGATAGAGCATTATCTTAGGGGGGGTTTTCATTTGGAAACCCTTTTTCTGCCCCCTAAAAAGGACAAGTTGTTGAAGATTTCAGCATAGAAGATGAGTCGATTCAAATCCTTTGGTCTTCTCAATATTTCAATGGTAATTGCTATTCTTACAATAAGATTGTTCATAAGGTTGTTGATTGTAGAAGCAAGATGAGTCAAAATTCATTTTGGCCTCCAAGGTAAAATGTTATGAACTCTCAATCATTTCAAGGCCATTATTTTTCTTGCAATAAATTTGGGCATACGCTTGTTGATAACACTAGTAGAAGATCCTTTGTGCACCAAAGATACAATACTATTTCATTTCATGGATATTGTTATGCATGCAACAATTTCGATCACAAGGCTACAAAATGCAAAACTAAGGTACGGAGGAACAATTTTGTTTTGGAACACAACATAGTGTGCTTCAAATGTAATAAGGTTGGGCATATAGCAAAGTTTTGTTGAAGTGGTTTTGTGAAGCCACTTATTCAAAACTGGAAGAAGGATGAAACCCTAAATCAACAAAAGATGGATAATGAAAAGGTTTGGAAAGAAAGAAAAGTTCAAGAAAATGAGAAGGATGATATTGTGCTTGTGCATTCCACAAGATCCTAAGACAAACTGAGATAGAGCATTATCTCAAGGGGAGTTTTCATTTGGAAACCCTTTTTTTGCCCCCTAAAAAGAACAAGTTGCTGAAGATTTGGGCATAGAAGATGAGTCGATTCAAATCCTTTGGTGTGCAGAACTGTTGGGAAAGAATGAATCTTTTGATAGAGGTTCTAGAGCAAGTGAATGGTTTGCGGAGATGTGTTGAGCTTCATTTCATCCCTGTGTTGACACAGAGAATTCCAACAAAGGGTTTAGCTAACAAAGTATGAATGCATTTATGGTGGAAAGAGGGATTTTTGAAAAGCCTCTTATGTGGTTTTTAGATCATTTGATCTCATTCGAATGATATCAAGTATGTAAAAGAGCTAAGGAAATGAAGAAGGTTCTCAATGAGCTGCATGCAATATTCACATGTATTTCTCTGGTTTACTTCTAAAACACTAGTATTTAGATTGTGCTATCATGGCTACACCAATTTTCATTGATATTGTTGAGAAGCCAAGGCCAATGTTCAAAAAACATCCATACATATCTACTATAACTGACAAGGTGGAGCATTTTCTCATGTTCCAATAAATGTGATTCATTTTGAAGATGTCTACATCTATATTCACTCTCAGCTGAGTGAGTACAATCATCTGAAGCTGGAAGAGTTCAGACATAATCATCTCTTGGGTGATGATTTTCAGCTGAAACCTGAGCATGTGAATGTGGAAGCAAAAGGCTTAGATGTGTCAAAAGATTTCCCTAATTTTTGCCTTGAGTTGGATTAATGAAGATATCTTTCGGCTTGATCAACCCCACCTAATTATAAAAGAAGCCATCAGGGTTGTAACTGGATTGTGCTCCATCGGACCCGTGTTGGCACTAAAGGCCATAAAGAATGAAGAAGTCATGAAGCTCATTGGAGCTAAATTTGACAAAAAAAACCCTAAATGTGGATGACATCTCTGACCTAGGAGTATGGTACACCATGATGGGTATTGCATATAAGGCTTACTATACAAACAGAGAAGGGTTTGGTACCACCACCGCCATCTACACTACTCATCAAATGGTAAAGGAAGGAAAGGATTACGATCTTCGTGAGCTCTTGCGACAACAGTTGTTGGAGAATCTGCATTGAACCAAGGAATCACGCTACAACTTATGATATGGTACCTTGATCATTTGTCTTATGTTTTATTTTATGAAGGAAATGTCTAGCTTGAAGAATGTGGTATGGAGAAAGGATATCCATGTTGCACATCAAATTAGGGATCATATGTGTAGCTTTTCGAATACCAAACAATGTGATACAATGTTCTAGGGATTCTTCAAAACATTTCTAAATGGAATGCAGAAGAGGGATAGGATACCCTCACAAGTTGTGGAAAGATAAAAGAATGATATCACCTTTATGGTGGACAAAGATAACTATTTTATGGAGACAATTGAGCCAAGAACCTCATGGATAACAAAGTTTCCCTATGAGGTCTTCGAACCTAACTGGGTTGCATATGCTGACATTTTTCTCAACAAACCTAAAGATCCCAACATTGAGAGGTTTGGGACATATGATGAAATAACCAACAAGCAAATCAAGAAAAAGGTAGATGAAAAGGTGGAGAAGAGTGTGGGGAAGAGAATGTCTGAGTTGAAAAAGGTGTTTGGATCTCCTAAGGGTCATGCGGAAGCATCTCAAGCCACTACTGCTACAACAGCTCCTAGGAGGACAAGTAGATATGCTTTTTTCTTTGCTACAACTTCTAGACCTGCTCAAACTCCTCCTAGGAGAAAAAGAGTTGCCACTGAAGTATCGACACAAACCAAGACTACATAAAGGAAGAAGCCAAGAACTAAGCAGAAAGCAACAAGGGAAAAGATTAATCTAGTGAATGTGGATGATGATGAGGAAGATGAAGAAGAAGAAATGGAATCTTATGTATTGCAAAGAAGAAAGAAGAGAACAAGACAAGGAAACACATGAACATGTGCCTCTACAACTTGAGGCTACTATCAATGCAATTGTACAGCATGATGCACTGAAAGAAGCTGCTACTTTTTATGATGAGATGTCCCCTATTGATAAAACCACAATTGAAAAGGCAATATTTATGTATATGAACAGCTTCAATATGTCTCTAAATGAAATCATTGATCAACTTCCGACAAGTCTAGCAGATGTACTAAGTAACAAAAGGAATGAAGTTGTTGTAGAAGAAGCTAAGATGACACAACAAGCATTAGAAAAGGTTGGTATATCTATTTCTCATGAAGAAAGGGTCAAATTATCTCAGTATCAAGCACAAGAATTCAGAACCAAACAAAGAATAAATAATCTGATGGGGAAAGATAAAGAAGAAATAAAGAGGATGGAGAAAGAAATAGAAGAAAAGACAACAAAAATATTGGAAGGATTGAAGAATGCTAAAATAATCATATATCAAGTTCCTCTGGATACTTCAGATTTACAGGATATGCCTGATGTGTCTACTCATTACATAGATTTATCAGTTTTTGAGGGAAATGTGACCAGATGTGATGAGACAAATGAAAATGTCAAACAAAATGAGGAGACTGCTCCTCCAGAGAATATTGGTGCACAAGATGTAGAAGATCAAGGTGAAGTGAGTATCTCTTCTCCAGGGAACACTACTTCTGGTAAGGAACATAGTATTCCCCCTCTAGAGAATTTGGGAAGTGATGAACAAAAAAAAGAGGATAATCCTGAGAATGTTCAGTATACAAAGAAAAAGACAATTGAGAAGCAAGATGCTTCTATGGATATTGGTCAAGGATCTTCATCTTTGAATTCTCTCAAAGACCTACTAGGGATGTAGATGCAATTTCAACCTGTTGTAACACCCCAACTTCTACAAATCCCTACTCATGAAGCACATGTTAACTTGTCAAACGTTTCTCCCCTTGACAAGTTACAGCTTGGAGATATTTTGCATGCTTCCACAAGGAAGGAGATTCTACAAGAACACATGAAGAAGAGTGGATTGATTGATGATGCTATGAAGATCATTCAAAAAGGTTTACCTGAGGTGAACATAGATTCTTCCTTGCCTCCAGAACATAAATTGAAGTTGTTAATGGATTCTTTTAAGGATCATTCTTCACACATTGAACAAAAGGCAGAGCAAGAGGCTTTGAGAAAGGTAATTGATAAGAGAAGGCTTGAAGTATCTGACCGGTGTGCTAGTGCACACAATAAATTGCAAGAAAATTTAAAAATGTTCAAGAATTGTGTTATGAAATCACTACACTTTATCAAAAAAAAATTAAATGACCAAGCTCCACCAAGAATATCGAAGGTTAGATTGACTCCATTGAGTCACAGATTACTCAATTGGCTGAAACATATGATTTGTCAAAAGATAAGGATGGATGGATAAGGGCTCAAATAGAAAATCTTCATGTGCAATTGTCTTTGCTTCTGAATCAAAGAGAGCAAATAAAGAAGCATTTTGGTTAGTTAAGGGAAGCAATAAACTTGAGACTTGTTTCATTATCTGGATTGCTTGATGAAGCAGAAAAATTTGGTCAAAAAATGAAAGCTCCAGAAAGTGTAGATGAGGTTGAGGACTTATGTATGCAGTTTGAATGTTAGAAACACATTCTCACCTCAGCAAAAGCAAATTGGGTTGCAACTCTAACACAACTTAAGATAATTTACAAGAATATTCTACCTTCCAAAGAAGTTGCAAAGGTGTAAATAAAATAATTTTGTCTTTGTACAATTTTGCGGAGAAGTGCAATATTTTTTCAAGTTTTTGATTGAAAATATTGTACATAGCATCAATTTTGGGCATCTCCATCTCAAGGGGAGTATTGTTTGAAGAAATCATACAATAAGGGGAAGTTTTACATAAGATATTATGCCTTTTTCCCTTGATGTCAAAAGGGGAGATAATTCTTGTAGATATATGCAGTGTTGCCATCAATAACAAAGGGGGAGATTGTTGGCAATAAGTGTTATCATTGATGTCAACTCAAAATTGGTTGTCATTGATGCCAAATGTGTATGTTGAAGTTTATATATATTCTGAAAATAGTGGAACTACATAGATATCTGTTGATATAGTTAGCAATGCAAGATATGGAAGAATGATGATTCGCCAAGTGTTTGTGATGTGCAGGAAGGTACACATGTGTTGATGTGTTTACAATATGTTTATATTGATAATATTCCTATTTCGTGTACCGCACATAGATATATGTTATAGATGTTTTTCTAAGGCATTTATAGTGTATACTCTAAGACAGAGTCATGATATTTTGGTCTACATTCTTCCGCAAAACAAGATTTAGTGCTGCGGTTTAGAAGATAAGATGGTCGAGATGTGAAGGTATTATATCCAAGAATTCATGTCATTACACCTTGTACAATAAAAGCTATAAGTGACAAAGTTCCAGTCTATGCTCTGGTAGAGAAAAGTGTTGATGAAGGCCTATTGGAATGCTTCACATTCCTCCGATGAGATGGATGTGGTTGTGTGGATTTGAGAATATGCTTAGAAAGGTGCATGGGTTCATCCTTGCAAGTCTCAAATGTTTTGGTGGTCTGCAAGTGCACTTCTCATATGACAAAGTTGTACAATTGGTTCCAAGATGCTTTGTTTTCATCAATTCAATATGTTTCTCTTCTTGCGCCAACATATGATGATGAGTTTCTTCAGGAAAAGGTTGAAGAGATATTGTGTGTAGTCTACATTGTTCTCATCTTGATCCGCATAATGTTTTTGGTCTCTCCCCGATGGTGTAGAGTTGAACAGTTGGCAATGTTTGGTGGTATTGTCATTATTTAGGCCAACAAGCTTGTTTCCATCCTCTACAGTTAGTCAATCTTGCCTTGGAGGATGTGTTGTGATGTGTTTTGATCTTGATATGGCGTGTATTGATCCACAACTCATGTTTAGAGCTGACCTATGTTGCATCATACGTTTCATCTAAAGGTCATCTTGGAGCTGACCTAATTAAGGTTTTGAGTTGTAGCAAAGTATATTTATAGAAGCTCAAAATCATTTGTGAAAGTATTGGTGTACGGATATTTGGAATTGAGTAGTATGTTGAAGATCAAGTGTGTGAAGTCTATATGATGGAATAATTGTGCGAAAAAGAGACTACAACATCAACATTTGTTGGATGATTCTTTATAATTGTTCATGTTCATATTTCTCATCATAATTTTCTCGTATCTTGCTTTGAGATAGTGAGTCTCAACTGATCTTTATATCTTTCCCTAAGGTTGTGTGCCTTAGATTTCAAGTCCCTAGGCAGTGAGCCTTAAACAACATTGATTTTTTTTGTTAGTAAGCTTCATATATTGTGAGTTAACTCTCACCGTGATTTTTTCTTCATTGGGTTTTCCAAGTAAAAATCTTGGCGTCCTTGTGTTGTGCATGTTTTCATTAATACATGTTGATTCAACTCCGCCCCACGCCCGCCCGCTTCCACCCCCTCTCAGCACTACTAACACCAATCCCCCACAAGGTCAAGGGACGATGCCCCACATGGATCTCAAGGCAACAACCTCAACGAGGTCCAAAGGCAACACACACAAACCTTCCAACTACATGCAATTTTCCCTAATTTGATTGCCTCTAACCAAGCTCCAAGAGTCCTCCAAACCCTTAAAAAAACTTAAGTAAAAAGCATTGGACTCCATAAGGCCTTTTCCCAAATGATTGGGACTCACTATAGTCACAATTAACCACCTCATGTGAATCACTTATATTCAAGAGTAGGGGCCAAAAATATTTTGGAATTTTAATTTCCTCCCTTTCTCAATTAGAAAATGTTTGCTCCCTCATAGTATCATCCATTAAGGAAAATTTTGATGGAAGCAACGATATGGGTATATAAGAGATACAATCTATGTTTGTTGTCACGCCTTTGAAACTCAATAGGAGAGAGGGGCCAATAGTCATGCGGGCTAACTTTGTCAACATGCAGGGATTGACTGAATACCATAGAACCTTTGTTTTTTTTTTAAATGTAGACTGGCCTCTTATTTATTTATAACTAAGGTTTTTAGGTGTGACTCATCATGCAACTCGCCACATCAACACATCTATTGAGAAGTGCGTGAATTGACTTTTAAAAGGTTAGACCAAAGCTTAATCATAGAACCCCCAATAGTTGAACAAAAAAACATCATTTGTTGCTAGAATATCATATTTTTATTTAAAATAAAATTAATATGCAACCTAAATGGACCAAATACCTATTGATAACCATAAATCTTTGATCTCTAACTTCTATATTTAACACATATGGACCAATAGTTGAACACAAAAAATATTTCTTGTTATAAAAACAACACATTCTTATTTGAAATCCTTCACATTTAATGAAAAAATACATGTTATTTATTGTGCTCGCCTTTTATATTTGTGATGGGACAAACTATTAATATAAAATACTCCAATGCTTGTACATTACCCGAATAGTTGTACACATAAGAACAATATTTTTTCACTATGATAACAATACTTGTTTAAATGAATGTCTTATTTTATTGAATAAGCATTTTATTTTTTAAATGATACACTTATAATGGATAGTTACGATATTTTATTTGTAACAAAAAAATACCTATTTCACTTCTTCATGAATGTATTTATGTTTTTTTTATATAACAATTAGAGGTTCTTATGTTTTCCAAGTATGGGTCCACTTTTGATCAACATTTGGTTTTTTTTTATTTACTTTTGGACTATTTATTTATAATATATAGTATAAATATATGGTAACACTGGGTATTATAATCAAAATTGCCTGCACAACTATTGGACCCGCAGGACTACTGACCCCTCTCCCCTATATCAATTTTTCTTGAGAAATATACCATGTTATGCTTATCGAATGGAGAGTTCGTGTGTTTTATCATCATCCGTAGTACTAGGATTAATTAAAAAATAAACTCCGTAATGATGGTAGTGAGAAAGCATAAGTTAAAAATTCATTGGGAAGCCCTTATTTAGAGTTCAATTCTTTTAATTTTTTATTTTTCTGAGTGCTTTTAATTACGGCCAGCTATCCCCCAAAAGTCATTCTGTGTCAAAATGGTTCTGCAGCCGGTCTGCATTAAAATGAGGAATAGGGGATCAGAGGGAGGTTTTATAGACTGAAACATAAAGAACCGTAATTGGATCTGAAAACTTCATTAGAAATTAATGTAGCCCACAAATATCCAATCAATAACCCATAGGTCTGTTACTCTGCTATCTTTCAATTTGCTAGGAAGATGTAGCATAAATTTGTGTTTCATTAGTCAAACAGAATTGATTGCATTTAATGTCCATAAGGGCAAAGCAAAATACTGATCATGTTTTGAAGAACCTTCACACGAATCAGACTTATCATCAATTAGTGTCCCTCTATCTGATTCTTTTTTCTTTACATTTATAACTCCATAATATGAAAGAACAAAGGAATGTAATAAAACTAAAAGAAATATCTACAGACATGCAAATTTACAGACCACTAACAACTAGGGATGAAACAGAAAATTCCCCTTAATTTGTTAATATGTAAACCTAGAAAACCTCCAGCAGCTATGATACAATACAATACAAATGCTTAACTTGTAAATTATTGGTATGGATAACCCTGGTTAATAGGATAAAAAGGCTGGCAACAGCCAGACCCCAGACATTTGGCAAGGTTTCCTGGACTCCAAATGTTTGGCAGCAGAAATCGATCAGAAATTGATCTTTATGGAAAAGAACAGGACTTGCCTACCTGCCAAAAAATATGCTTCATTAGTATGTACCGAACCATTCATTCAACAGCCATTAAAGCCAGAAATCTAATTAAATAATTTCCCACCTCTGCAAGGATACCAAGGTATCAAACGTCTGCACTTTTTTCCAAAGAACATAACCGATGAGAAGTTGAATCTCGGTAATCTTCAGAAACACACTCCTTCAAGCATGTAGAGAAATTCTTTTTCTAACGAAATAGATTTGGGCATCAAATTGCTTGTTGACTGATGAAACGACAAAAATTCCTGCGAGTAGTCTGAACCTAAAAGAATCTGCCAGAAACTTTTGAAATAGATATGATAAAATAACACACCTCAATACAGGCAGACCAAACCCTGGCATTACTGACTTGTAAAACAATCGTTGATGGATATGTACAAATTAGCATTCCGTAAAATTACATTCGTGAAGATCTGGCACCAATGGGATACTTCAACGAATCAAAGCATACAACTCTTCCGGCAGTTAAATTAATTTGCTCACTGCCCACTCTATATATGCAACAGGTACAAACAAGAAACAGGCAGCAATCACAACAAGGTGAAACCAAAGCCTGGTATGACAGAGAAATGATGATGAACATTCAAACACCAGCTATACAGTCATAGAGTTACACAATATTTTTTACAGATAAAGGATGCATTGTAGCTTCCATATAAACAGCCCTCAGCAAGGTGATAAACTTCAGCAATGTATCTTCTGTAAATCCCTTCAGCTTCCAGACAATGCAGCCTAAGTCATCTTTATATGCTTCTGTACTGCCATTGGATAAGAGAACTCTGTTATCTGTGACAAATTGGAATTTGCCACAGATGATGTTGCTAAACACTAATGTTACGGATTCACATTGCTTAGACTCGATGACCTGTGGAGCACAGAAAATCATGCCATACCAAGAGAGAACTAATTATGGAGCCAATCTAATATTTCTCCTATCCAATAAAAATGGGTTGCAATTCTAATTAGTAAAAATTATAATTAACAGTACATAAAGCTTCCATTTGAGGCAAACCATCCTCACCAATTCTAAGATGTTGCATACAGAAGACCATGCTTCAAGAACAAAATAAGGCTCTGATATTACAGCCTCCTCTGAGATGGATCCAAACTGCATCAAATCTTCAATACACAAGAATATATAGTCTGCAGTCAAGATGAGTGACCTTGCAAACCATGCACTACCTGTACATCTCCCAACAGGGACCAAAAGATTTGCTTATAACTAAAATAAACAAATAAAACAATAGAAAGTCGAAAAGAAAATCTGAAAAACATATATTGAACAAAGAGAACCTACGTTTCCTATCTAAAGCAGAAAATAAAAGTTCATCCCACTAATTTTTAGAAACAAAATAATACATCCAAATTGCTTTATTTTTTAGAAAAGTACACCCAAAAGAATGTTCAAAATTTCAAGAACGATAGAAATAAATACTTACGATTTTAAAAGAATGCATGCTTAATTGAACACCCGGAGGCATGGAAGCATTAGACATTCATTCAAAATTGTTGTATGTGATGTGCCTCTAGAGAATTGTTATCCAGTTTACATCCATAGCCATGTGGCATCATTTAAAAATCAACAATGTACTGCATGCATAAATCTTTATGTGACTTTATGGGAAACAAAATGCCTTAGGACTCAGTGCATGTGTTTCTGTCATAAATTTATATTAGCAAGGATGGAAATGCATACTCTACACTCTTACCCTTTGTGTCACGCCATTTTGCATAAGTGTCCTAAGTACATTTCCCTAGCACATGATTTTGACTATTTTGGTTCCCCACAGAACTCAAACTCAGATTTCCCATCAGAAACAGAATTCCGTCCCTGCTGAGACAATTCTCGGATCCTAAATTTACTCTTCCTCTATCAGGTTCAAAATTGCAGGTGCAGATTTAACCCAGGGCATTTCTGCAGCTGCAAGATTGACCCAAGTTTTCAAAATCCACCTTTTTGTCTTGGGCCCAAGCCAACATCACTTCTGGTGTAATATCCCATTTAATTCTTAAATGTCTGCAGCCTATGTTTCAAAAGAAATCAATAAAGATAATTAATATTACACCAATCTGACATTAAATAGAGATTAAGTTGTTAAAAATGGTCAACCAGCATATGAAAGGTTGTGTCCCTTAGCAAGATAAGGTATATAAAGAAGGTAGATCTAGAAGGAAAGAAAAAAGGAGAAGAATTATTAGGACTATTCTCCAAGTGCAGTGACGAAGAGTTGTAACTATTGAGGTGAAGAGATGTACCCTGTGACTCCCTCAAACTTGAGATATAAAAGGGAGAGCATTTCATTTGAGAAAGAGATCCATAACATCATTCAATAATTTAATTGAGAATAGAATCTTATGTGACTTTGCAACTAAATTAAATTATGTTCTCAAGAGTAGTGATTTTGTGAGAAAGGATGTGACTCCTAATGTGAAAGGTTGCAGACTCTGCAAATGTGAAAGTTTGTGACTCTCTCAATAATAAGATATAAAAGGGAGATTGTTTCCTTGTGAAAAAATCATCAATGGGGAATAAATCTATCAATCAATTTGGAAATAAAGGATTATTCTCAAAAGGCAGCCATTAAGGGTGGTGACTCATTTATTGGGAAGAGTGGTGACTCCTTCAAGAAATGGATATAAAGGGTAAATCAGTTCATTGACATTTCAATCAGCAATCATCACTCATCTATCCGTAAAGAAATCAAGCAATCAAAATATCAATCAATTCATAATTCAATCATCAAATCATTCAAGCATCAAATTATTCAATCCTCAAATCATTCAATCATCAATTCATTCAAGTATAAATTCATTCAAACATTAACTTGTCAATCCATAAATATCAATCAATTCACAATCATTCAACATATCATATCAAGTGGATGTGATTGGAAAAAGGAAAAAATAAGAAAGTGGAATATAAGATATCTATTGGAAATAACTATTGTTTTCAACAAGAATATTATTGGGAAATAAGTTTGAGAATATGAATTATATATATATATATCATAATGATATATTATTACCAATTAATATAGTAGATTATTTTAGCAATCTATTTTGAATTTATAGAAGTGTTTTGCAAATAGGGAGGTCAATCAACCTTCCAAGTTCACGAAAGGTGAAGTACCAGCCTTTCCTTCATCAAGCATGCCACCCCAAGATGGAGTGCTCGCAAGCCGAGAGGCATATGAGTGCTCCTAGGCTTGTTGAGGAAGGCAGTCTTCATGCATCTTATCAAGCAAGACACCCCAAGATGGAGCGCTCATGGGTTGGGAGGCGAATGAGTGCTCCTGGGCTTGATCAAGGAGGATGGAGCGCCTCCAAGGTGGACTGAAGGATGGAGTGGACCTAAGATCCTGCCATATTCGTGGGTTGGGAGGCGGATGAGTGCTCCTGGGCTTGAGGGTTTCCTCAAGTACACTACCTCGAGATGGATGGACGGGGATCCACCCATGCTCTCGCAATACAAGGACAGCCATCCTTGAGATTGCGGTTTGCAAATATTCCTAGTGAGTTCCTAATATGATTGACTATCGGAATATGCCTTGGAATAATCATTAATGATGTTAAGATATTTTGAATTCAAATATTGATGATGCTATGAACTATGGATCTAACTATTCTGATGTTTTAGTTATGATGTATTGCTCTCAATATTATAATATTTTATGTATTAGTTTGATTATTACCGTAAAGTTATACTTGCTATTACTAATATTAGTTTTTAGTGATTATGATTGTTTTGCAGGCCTAAAATTAGGAATTGCCCAAAAGGGGGGCATTACATCTAGGTCATTTCTAAGAATCAAATGTCACTGTAGGTCCAAAACTACCTCATTCGGAATCACTCACTACAAGCATTTTTATTCAAAATTATTCTTACCCTTGTTACGACAACACTCTACATCAACTATCCCTATTGCATTGCCTCTTTGACAAACTCAAAACTCTATGTCTTTGCATCACCCTATTACTTCTTCAAGTATCAAGTTTCAAAGCACCTTTCACCATCACAATTGCCTCGTTGTTACTTGCATTTGTTGCTTGCCATCTTCAATCATTTAGCAAGATACTTGAATCAATCAACAAGGTTTGTCTATGGGCAAGATCCTTGCATGGCAAACTCCTACAATGTTCCTCAACACAATCAAGTGTCTCATTGCAGGTTACAGCTGCAAGTGAAACTTGTTTTGCAAGTACAAAAGGCCTGAAGACAAGAGAGTCAAATCTGCAAATGCAAGGATCCATTCCACAACTACAAGATGAACCAAGATTGTGTACAATTTAATGACTTGCAAAAACCTATGCCCCTTGAGGATGTGTCCCCTACCAAATATGACACTACCCCCATAAGGGGACATTTTGGGGATGTGGGAACTATTAGGAAACATCCCCGCTCCATCCCCTATTTTACAAAAAAATCAAGAACATCCCAGGAACATGCAATCTTTTTTAGGGGACCCCTAGATACGTTAGGGGATGGCCAAGGGATATCCAAATGTCCCTCATCCATCATATGTATGGCTAGCCATCCACTATGGCCCAAGTACATTTTTGGAAGGGTGGCCTTGTGGGGCCTCACGCCTCTTTAAACCAAACCTAAACCTAAAACAGCCAAATACACAACTTATTTTGACATTTTGCAATTTGTGAAGAAGACAAAGAAAGAGCGGAAATGAGAAGAGGGGAACAAGAATATGAAGGCAAGAGAGCATCAATTCCACATCATTTGATGTAAGTTTACTTTCCATTATTCACTTACTCAAATTCAATAGGTTGAAACTTGAAACAATCAGAAAAGAATATATACATTAGTGGCCTTGGCGGCCTCAAGATAGTTTATCACTAATTACAAACAAGTAAGAAACTTACAATTGAAAGATTCAAAGAAGACATCAGTTGGTTCATCTACAACGTTTGCATCAAGGTATGTCATTTTGTCTTCTTTATTTTACCTTGTTAGATAGGGCCTACAATTAGTTTTAAAAAGTTTTGGTTTCAATTTGTTGCCACACAAAAACACTACAAAATGAGCACTATCAGTAATGATGACAATGTGAATGAGGGCAATGAAGAATTTGAAGTAAATGGAATAGACCTTTCTTCTCATTTTGAAAATCCAAACAGAGGTTCTATTGGAACTCCACAAGACTGTTTTGCATTCTCTTCACCCTCTCTTCAAAATTTGCAAAAGGCCCTTTCAACTCCAAGAAACCCTTGCTACAATTTACCACCAATTCAACAATTAATAAGGGTAAAAATATAGGGAGTAGCAGACATTGGTTATGTCATATTTGCAAAACTAATTATCATTGGAGCTATAGTAGGGCTACACACCATTTGTTGGGTGAGAGTGGACATGGGGTTAGAGTTTGTGTAGATATAACAATAAAACAACAAGTTGAAATGGCAAGGTTGGTTGGAGAGAGTGAGGAAAAAATAACTAGTACTACTAAGAGTAAGAAACATTCATCCAAAACATTGCAATCTATTCAAGACTTTTCCAATGTATCAGTTGGAGAGAGTTGTGATTGAGGGAAGAGGAAGGTCACTTCTACTACAGGTAACAAAAATACAATGGTTAGTAATTAATTTACAAAAATGTGAGAAAGCCAATGATTTAGTGGCCAAATTTTTTTATGCCCACGCTATCCCATTTCATTTGGCAAGGACTCCTTACGTCAAAGGTATGTTGAGAGATGCAATGGTAGTTGGACTCTCTTATGTTCCCCTTGGAGAACATATATTGTGTACCTCCCTCCTAGACAAACAATATACAAAGGTGGACATATTGATGGAGTAGATGAACCAAACATGGATGAAGATCGGTTGTTCCATTCTCATGGATGGATGGGTAGACTAATATTTGATGTCAACCACTCAGTAATATTATTGCTACAAGTCTTGTTAGTTCATAATTTCCTAGAGCTATTGATTGCTCTAGGAAGCATAAGGATGTTGATCACCAATTTAACATTTTGAAGGCAGCCATAAAGGAGGTTGGGTTGTCTAATGTTGTGTGAGTTGTGACGGATTCAGCTCGTGTTTGTAAGTTAGTTGGTTTGATGGTTGAGAGTGCTTACAAACATATTTTGTGGACTCCACGATGTGTACATGCTTTAAATAATGCTTTGAAAGACACTGACAAAATAGATTGGGTGAAGATAGCAATGGCTGAAGCTAGAGACATACAAATATTTGTATGTAACCATCACATTTCACTTGCACTATTTTGATCTTAATCAAAGATAGAATTCCTCAAACCAATTGAGACTAGATATGCTAGCTATTTTATTTCTTTGGAGAGGATGTTGGAGGTGAAAGATGCTCTACAACCCATGGTGATTTGCGAAGAGTGGAAAAAGTGGGCTCAATCAAAGAAAAAAGAAGAGGTTGTGGTGAGAGAAAGGGTGCTTAATGACACTTGGTGGTCCAACATCAAGTATGAAAATTTTATTTAATAATTAATATATTTGAGTTTCTACTCGGTTTTACTATATATTTTTAAATTTTAATTTACATTATTAATAGTGTTAATGTCATAATTTTCAAATGTTGCTTGCAGATATATTTGCTCTATCAAATCGCCTATTGTGGAGGTAATCAGGTATGCAGATACAAACTCTCATAGCCTTGGAGAGATTAAAATGACTTTTGATAGCATGCTTGATCAAATGAAGCAAGCAATTCATGACAAAGATCCTAAATGACATTTCTATGAGGAGCATATCAAGCCTATTGTCACAACGAGGTAGAACAAAATGGACACCCCTCTTCATGTGGCTTCCTATGCTCTTAGTCCCGAGTACACACCTAGAGCTAGCTGAATTCTTCCTTTTGAAGATGATGAGATAATGGAGGGGCTTATGAAGGCCCTTTGTAAGATGCATAGCAATGAGGAAGCAACCATACTTCGATAATAGTGGCTTCAGTTTTCCAATCTTTAGGGTCCTACATTTAGCAAACTAGAAGCTAGGATGGATAGAACCACTAGTGCACAAAAAACCCATTGGACAACAGAAATTTCATGGGAAGGGAAATCCAAAGTTGAAACAACTTGCTATTCATCTATTCTCACAAATTGTTAGTTCCTTTGCTGCAAAGAAAAAATTAGTCCAGCTATGGTCTCATTGACTCAATCAAGAGGAACAGGTTTACCTCTAAACGAGCGACAAAGCTAGTTGCAATTCACAATGCCATTAGACTTCAAGATCAATAGACTATTGAGTATCGACAGACTCCAACCATACATTGGGATGTTGATCCAAAAGATGTTAGGAAAATTGATGAGGAGGTACAACTAGGATCGGTCGGGATTCCATCGAACAAACCACAACTTTAACCAAAGAGTAACACAAACTCTTAAGTCCTTTGATATTGAAAATGAGGCATTGTTCTATTTTGAAGTTTGATTGATTGATACTTGAATTTAAACTATAAATTTTAATTTTAATTTCTAAACTTTAAAATTTAAATAATCAAATATTGTTGTTACATAATATAATATTGTTATAGTATTGTCATGATTAAACTACTGTTATACTACTGAAATACTATTGGTATATGATTAAATTTTATTGCTGTTATATAACTGTCATGATTGAAGTATCTCCCCTCTGTATTTATTGCTATGCTGCTATTATTGCTGTTATATTGGAAAATCTGCATCTTTACACTTTCTAGAACCACCATGGCTTTAAGAAAAAAAGGTCTTGTTGTGAATAAGATCTCAATGAGGTGATGGCTCGTCAATGCATCTTAGTTCTCCACCCATAAATGATAGTAAAGCACCATGTCCTTACCCATGTCTCCTTCAGGTCCTCCAGCACCAAATTAGGCTTGATAAATTCTTGTCAAGAAATAAAGATATTAATTTTATTTCACTTATAGGCACATATGAGGGACCTGCAGCACAAGCCTTCTTTTAAGCATCTTTGTAACAAAGCAACCAAATAACATGAATTTGGATACCATTGGCCAAAGAAAAAAATTCCAGTTGCCCCATCAGTCTCCTCAGGTGCTTTCACATTTAACAATTCTTCAACAATGTTTTTGACCTTCTTTCTAGCTTTGGAGGACTAGTCGCCCTTCTCCACATTAACCTAAGCAACCATAGAAGCACCCCTAGTAGCAGAATGAGAAGGGATGGACAATACTAATGCTGTTGGAATAGGGGTTACTTTTTGTTGTACACAACTTGGTCATTTAATCCCTTCGTTTAGGAGAAGGATTATCACAATTCCTGAGGTACAATAATAGGGAGGCACTACCAGCATACCTCCTCTTTTCACCCACACTTTGAGCATTGGTGTGCTGAGAAGGGGAGGGGTCTTGGCCAATCCCCACCTCATACTTTTTCCTCTTATATGGCTTTTCTTGTGAATGTATGAATCGCATCTGGATCATTGAGCCATTCCTAAAACAGCCAAATGGTACCTAGTTTCCTCCCAATCCATTCCGAGGATGGTTTGACATCCCCAGATGAATTGTGAGATGGCTAGCTGTCCCAAAATGCTCAAAAATTAGATGGGTTTCCAAGGACAGGGCCCAAACCTGGTAAACCACCTGAGAAAGTAATGGGGGCCCACAATGTTTGACATCATCACAATAATGTTTTTGTTTGCATGCCTTACACATGAGACCAAAAATAAAATGCCAGGAAAGTAAATTACCCAATGGACTTCACAAATGGTATTTTTGTGTTAAGATATGATTTCTGTTGACTTAGTAGTCAATGAAGTTCTATGTTAATAATATTTTAAGCTTCAGCAGTGGCCTAACTCTTCACCATCGTGTTGTTTCTACACATAATGGCAAAAAATCAAATACCTATAAAAAGTACATTTCATTTATGGGTTTTAATTCTAATTTCATTAGTGGATTTCTGCACATTAGTCTTCTCCCCATTACAGATCACCCAGAAGGGTTCATCAATCATAATGAAAGTTCCCAACTTCTCTATTATGCCACGACACATTAGAATGGACCAGAGAATTCTAAAAAGAATGTCACATGAGGCATAGTACTTGGTAAAAGGCTTTGCAAATGGAATAGCAAGCTGGATATCATGGTCATGTGCACTTGAGCTAGAATTGTTCTAGTTCCTTAAGAAAGAAAGGCAGCATTTTGTTCAGCATCGATATTTTACAGCAATGCAGAAATATCTTGTAGGACTGAACAAATCAGTTAAAGTGGGAATGAATCAATAACTCATTAGTTACAAATAAGTTATGCAGATGGAAATTATGCAATGACTATGTGGAAATAAATCAGCAAAACATCAAATTTGCATCCAGCAGTTATGTGCCAGTTTGCAGGAATGAATCAGATATCCATCAGTTATGCAATCAGTAGTCATGTAATCATTAATTATGGTTAATGGAATAAATTATAAATCAGTAACTTGTCCATTACATGTCAGTTACACAGCCAGCAGTTATACGGACATTTGGTATAACAAATCATTTCAACATCAATTATGTAGCCAGCAGTCATACAGTTAGTAACACCATAAGAGTCAACCACATATGGCAAAGGTCCTGTTGTGACCTTTTCACACATCACCCCATTCAAAATGGGTACCCCCTAATTTTTGCCCCTTTTGGGTCTTTTGGCTTTGGTTTTGGGTTGTTTGGCAGCAATCTCTCCTGGTTCCTTATGTCTTTCCAGGGATGTACCCGTCTTTGGGCCCAATTTGGAATTCTTGGCTAAGTCTGAAGTATGTTTTGTCAGATTAGGGTTTTTATTCTTCAGGCTTAGTTTGGGGTTAAATTGAGTGAGCAAATTGAAATCTGAGCTCGGCACTGCGATCAGGAGGCTTCAGGCAGGTTCCCATTAAAATTTCACTTAATTCTGACAACTTACTATTTTTAGTAAATACTCCATTTGGGACCTTTCCCCTAGGGTTTTGGAAATTTCAATCACATCACTAGGTTTAAACCCTTTCAGAGGACTTGCATGCAAAATTTGAATGAATTCTGGGAACTTACTATTTTTAGCAGGTCCACTTTTAGCAGATATGATGTCACCCGAACAGTTCCAAATCTTCAGTTTCTAGAGCAGAGCAGTGCATAACAGAACCGGCGTGGAACGGAGGTCAACAGAAGCACATGCAATGAAATTAGGGTTTCCTACTTTTATGCCTAAAATGAAGGGCAAAACTCGAGAAAAACTGAAAACAGGTGTATCCCACTGCGATCAGAATCTTCCAACAAGTCTACTGGTAAAATTTGAGCGCGATCTACACACTTACTACTTTTAGTAAGTCACTTCCAGAACAGGGCCTAAAATAGCAGGTGAGCGCAATAGGCAGGTGTGAACAAGTCAGTCAAGTCATGAGGACCATGTTGAGCGAATATCAAGTCTTAAGGAGTTGAAAATTCATGAAAATCACAAAGACTTCAGAAGTTACTAAAAATAGGAAATAAGGATGAGCAGGTTGAAAATTGCCTAAGTATTAAAAACGCACTTGTAATGGAGGCATGAAAATTTTCTAAGTCTAACACTCCTCAAGATCAAACACAACACCTCTCAAATGCACCTAGCACCAGGAGATGAAGAATGCGCTCAAGGTGAACAAGGCTCAAGGAAAAATTTCCTAACACACAAGAAGAATGCGCCCAAGGAGGAATAAGATGTGAAAATTTTCTAAGGCATTGACGTGAGAACACCAACCCTCAAATGCGCCCAAGCACTCAGATTGATATACGCCTAGCTCAAGATGGTAAATGTGCCCATGAGGAAGGTGAAATGCGTTTAAGGAGATTAGTCAAATGCGCTCATGATGAAATACGCCCATGTATGGGGTAAAAAATTTTAAAGTTGGAAATATTGAGAGGGTTAAATAATTCCCCCATGAATATTTGAGATAACAAAATGTTACAAGGAGTTAAAAGGGGAAAATTCGAACTTGGCAAAGGAAAGAATCTTCAACAAAGGAAAAGTTTATGACGAACGGGACCCACTTTGGTGACAACTCGCCCATCACCACTCCTAAATTGGAAACTGCCGAGTAGTGGGAAGAGAAATTTAATGAATTTGCTAAAATAGACTCCCTCACGAATTAGAAATATTTTTTGACACAATTATTTAAGCCACGAAGTTTTCATTTCTTCTCACCATTTGCAAGTACGAAGTTGTGGCTCTGAGAGTGAGAAGAAAAGTGTTGAGATGGAGTTGCTGAAGTGAGCAAGTTAAATCAACAAGCTAGGTGCTAAGGGTGAAAGTTTTTTTTAAGTGTCGGAAGTTATATTGCTGAAAAGTGTTGAGGTTTGAAGTTCGAAATTTTAATGTTGGAGACTCTTTATTTTCGAAGTTTACTCCACATTTTGGCTATCCTGAGGTTATTTATTTTCTAAGTTTAAATTTTAATGCCTTTTATTTTGCAGGATGGCTAAAGCAAGCAGAGGAGCAGTTGCAAAGGCCAACAAAGCTGCAGGCAAGGCTGCCAATGTTGAATCAAGCAAGGCCAATATATCCAGGCAAGTGGTGATAAAGAAGTTGAGCAAAACATTTCTTCCAAAGTCCAAGTTTACATCGAAGTTGGGAGAGCTGAATGATACGATTCTCGGTTCGTACAATCTTGGAGCACTCAAAGGTTGAATGTACAGGATAGGTGGCCATCCTCCATCAGTCACGACACATCAAATTATGAAGAGTGGACTTTATGTTGCTGCTGGTTTTCCACGAGCTATCCAGTGTCCAAAGTTAATCCTAGAATGTGCCAACTACTACAGACCGGAGCAAAGGACTATTGTTTCCTCTAATGGTAAATTGTTTGCCAATCTTACACATAAGGCCATCGGAGAGGCGTTTGGAATCCCTACTTTAAATGAGATGGTATACAAAACAAGGCAGAGGGCTAAAAGGATGTACGCTTCTACTTTTGAGAGATGCGCTGGAATGATTAATTATGTTTGGATGCAGAAGCCCAGGCCTCCTCGCACCAAGCTCCCCAAGCAAATTATTTCAGATGATGTGAAGCAGGAATATTGTGATTTAATAATGATGCTCAACCGAGTGAGTGGAAGTCCTCAGTCGTACATCTTCGAGCCGTGGATGTTCTACTACATCGGGATTGTGTTGGAGGGGAAGGACTATGTGGACTGGGCAAGAATGATAAGTGATAATCTGGATGAACAGTTCAGGAATCTAAGGAGAACTAAAACTTTTTTACATGAGCTCATATGTAATCTACATGCTGGCTCGAATGACTAAGTACAAGGGAATAACTTATAAGGAGTCGATTTGGTGTGGTCCTGAGCAATTCAAAATTTACAAGGCTTGCCCACAATTGCACTTGAGCAGCACCTCCAGTTACAAAAGGGTGAACGATGCCTTCACAATGCACATAGCCAGGACTCTTCAATGAAGGACTCAACAGAGGATATCAAAAGAAGCTTAGGAGTTGATCGAGGGATATGGATGTTGGTTTATCCAATTTCCAAAGTTCGCTTATATTAGCCTGCAAGGGTTCACATCATACCCTTATAGATTACCAAGGTACCCCACAAATAGAATGGTGATGTTAGAGGTATCTAGGCAGCTCATTGCCTATGATAGAATTCAGAAAAAGAAGAAGAAAGAAGGGTTGTACTTCCCGATCATCATGGGGAATTCAAATGAGGTTTGTCCCTCCTTGCAAGCAGCCAAAGAAGCTGAAGATGAGCTACAGTTTTTCCACCTCTCATACCACACCAGCAGGTAGGATTTTGATCCTTATAAGAATATCAGAATGGTGCAGGGTGTGGAATATAGGCACAAGGTGCACATTGAAGACTTCTGGGCCAATGCGGTGGATGATGTTGAGGTTAGAAGAAGAATGTTTTCCAGAATACCCTTGAAAATGATCAGAGAATGTGAGGTTGTTCCAATTCCGGATTAGGTAGATGAGGACGTGAATGTTATGCAGCCAGACTATGAAACAGTAAGAAACACAGAGGTCCCACTACCTGATTGGTCAGAACCAGAAATTATAGACTTAGATACATTATGCATACCAGTTTTGACATTCACTAGAAATTGGGTAGGAAGGCACGTGAATAGACTTAAAAGCAGATCAGTCCCCCTCAATTACAATTTGATGTGTGACCAAAGGCCGCCAATAGCTAGAAAAAGGAAACAAGTCGCCCAAGCTTTAGAACTGCGGAGAGAAGTGCAGGTTCAACAGGTGCCTCAAAGAATAGAGGAAGCATCATCCACACCATCATGAACTCGCTCTTCGAGTGTGCGGGAGGTCTCATTGTTTGTGAGCCAGAGAAACGAATTGAATGAGGAGCAAGAGTTTCAAGAGGTGAACCAGCCACCTCTTAGAGAGCCAAATAGTCAAAGTGTCAACGCTCCTAGGAAGGAAAATCAGCAAGGAGAAGAAGTGGAGACAGAGACAGACACCTGCTTCCAGCAGTTGATTGAGACGGATTTGGAGGAAGAGACTACTGCAGGGCAGGAGGCTCAAGGTTCAAGGGAAAATACTCAGCAGATGGAAACTGATGAACCTCAGCAGAATGTTGTTAGAGAAGAAGTGCATGGAGAGGAAGCGAGAGAGGAACAGCCGCTTATTATTTGTGACCCACAGCAGGCAGTGCCAGATTGGCTCAGGGAAAGAATGAGAAGGGATCCTCTTGAGGAGATTGACCCGGCAATTGAAATGGAGGAATTCCTCAGCAGAATCAGTGGGCCGCCGGAGAAGAAGAGGGCCAGGAAGTTCTCGAAGATATCTACAAATAAGTCTGGTTCTCGCACACTCCATGTGGTTGTTCCCAGGGTAGAATGTGACTGAGATGAGGCAATCTCGGAGAATTATGTGGTCACTACTATGGAGATGGGCCGACCTACAGGAGCTCAAATAATCGAAGAATGTGATAGCTCCTATCAGGCTCTTAAAGACAGATTGCTCCAGACAGAAGGGAAGTATAAAAGATTGAAGAAAGAGCATAAGATGTTGATTGGCTATGTGCAGCACTTAGCCCACCCGTGTGGACAATAAAATCCAACAGTTGATCTCCCAGCTGAGCTTCTGAGGGAATCAGTCAGCAGCCTGGAAGATTTAAAGATGGCTCAAGAAGCAGATAAGTGGGTTGGCAATGTTCGCACAGAGGCAGAAAAGTTCATGGAGGACCTCGCCCATTCTTTTCAGCAGGCCTCCAGTATTATGACGCGCATGGGTAATGTTGATCTGACCTAGAGTGAAACCCACATTTATCAGGATAAAACTGTTCCTCGCTTGGCAACTTTAATGCATATTGCCATACGGACTCTGGTAGAAGGAGTAGTGATTCAAGAGGGCGATAGATATGACTTCCCCAGTCGGTATTCCTCACTGTCACAGGTCAAGGCTTCTTCGATGCAACTCAGGCAGAATCAGCCAAAGTTAGAAAGGCCATGGGAAATATTCAGGAGGGAGTCTTGAACACGCTTGAAGCATTATTTGCTATAAGGCTAACTCCAAAGGAGGTGACTACGGATGGCTTGAAGAGCAGATTGGAGCCTTTCTTTTCAGATGTGAGGCCATTCGCCCAAGTAGATTTTGAAAATATTTCGACCTTCTCCAATATCATTCAGAGCACTCAAGATGCCTTAGTTGCTTGGGGAAAATCTTGTACTCAGCAGGGGCAGGCGGTCATGGTGCTTGAATTTCAGCTTAATCATATTCCACCTATCTCAGTTCAGAAGGTTGAGGCAGTATTGACTAGATTCATCGAGTTTGCAGTCAAAGAGAAAGAGAATGGGAACGCCTTCCTGGATGATGACCTTCTAGATGATAGTGGGCATTAAATGCTCATAGTGGTGAAGGGAGAGAGTGGGAATTATGTGCTCATTTATTACCCCACTCCTCCACTTTGTGGCCATTTTTAGGGAAAATCTTGAATAGGGCTTATGTGGCTCAATCTGAGCCATTCATTGTAATTAAATCTGAGCCGTTCGTTGGACTGGGCCAGCTATAAAAGGGGCATCCCCCCTCATTTGTACGGAAGGAAGGAAAGTTTTCAGCTGAATGCTTTGTAAGAGACTGTTGTGAACACTACTATAATAAAAAGAGTTGTCATTGCTTGTGATTTCATCTTTTATTGTAGGTAGCTAGCAAGGTTTCTTCATCCTTCCAATTAGCATAGAATTTTAGAGTAGAACTTAGATAGAGTAGAATAGATTTTATTTCATGCAAGTAGATGATTGTGGAATGTGGTGATTTATTTGAGCAAGCTTCACTAATCCATACCACTAGTGGGCTCACTGATAGTGGGTTCGCCTTGTGTGGTCAACTGGAATAGTTTGGACCTAACTTCGGTTATAATTTACATGTTGGTATGCGTCATCGTGATGGTGTCTTCATGTTAATTTGTAATCTGATTATCTCTAGTTCACCCCTTTGAAGATTGCACCGGTTTTGTGGAAGTTGTCCGAGGTGAGGCAAAGCAAAGCTTGGTTGAAGTTTGTGAGACTTGATCGCCATGTCCAGCACCTAGGGTAGATTGGAGCTTTCTTTTTAATCTCTGCAGCCATTCAAATTCAGCATTCTCTAGTTAGTTTAGGAAACTTGAGCTTCATTGGTAAATCTTCCAAATCTTGAAAGTCCCTTTCTCTCAAGTGAACAATTGTATAAGTCCCCTTGAAATACCAGCAAATCACATCAAACCAACTGAGTCTACGTCCATTGCATGAAGGAACCTTGGAGTTGAATGCATGATCTTTCGCAATCTTAGCATGCAGGAGATTTTGATCAAGAGAGGATAGAGTGACCGTTGGAAACTTTATTCTGTGTTGGTGTGGTCATAAAACACCCGTCAACAAGTCCCAAGGGAAAATGTGTTATAAAAGGTCTGAATGCCTCAAGAGGGAAGGTTTTATTAGGATTAGAAAAATATTGAGAAAATTTCTAGGACTATTTGGGACCAAGTGTAGTACCCATACTGCTCTTGAATTGGACTTGAGTTGGCACCTACACCTCTAAAAAAATTGAACAACTTTTAAGTATGGTCTGAAAATGTAAATTACAATTTCTTGTAATTTCCTTCAAACAAACAAATAATTCAAAAGATTTTCTTTCATATTTTCATTCTTTTGTAGCTATTTTTCATTTTCATCAGTTCCATATCAGGTTTATAAAGATAAGCACTATGATGGATGACCTAATGAAATGAGTACCAAGTAGACCATTCAGGCTCATGAGAGATTGGTCACTGAATAAACAAGTGCTTACAAGAAATGGATTGTTGAAGGAATGACTCGAGTATTGAATACTACATGCAGTTAAAAGAGTTGCAATGTGGAAACTCTGATTGCATAAAATCAGAGCTAATAGTTTAGGAGATGCAAACCAACCAATATATTGTAATATCACTCGTCTGTAAATTCCAAAAGGCAAGGGTCAAAAATGGAACAGCAGCTAATTCGTCTATACATGATCGTCCATCAGTAAGTATAACAGAACAAAGAGGGGCTTGTCTACAACTAGTTTTCCCTGACATAAAACCCAAAGTCATGAAACCCAGGTAAGAGATATCAATATACAGCATGGCATCACACATGCAACTAACTCACCCATTCGTTAAGTTCAATCATAACCCTCTAGGCTTATCCAACATTAGTGCAAAGGGCTCCCGCAGCATCTCTTGGCGCATGTTTGTAACTTTCAAAAGGCAGAGGGTCACACATGGAAGAGCAATTGGTTTGTCTATACATGTATCCTCCATGATTGAGTATGACAGAGTAAAATGGGGTTTGTCTACAAATAATTTTTTTGACATAATATCTAAGTCATCAACCCCCAAATTAAAGATATCAATATACAGCATGGCAGCACAAATGCAGCCAACTCGCTGATTCTGAAAGTTCAATCATAACCCTTAAGGCATATCCAACATTATAGAAAAAGGGTCAGCATCTCTTGGGGTGTGAATAGCGAGCCATGACATTATGCACTCTTCTCATGTACAAAGCTCATATAGAATAATTAGTTTCCATATACATATTCATCTCTCTATTCATGTGCAAGATTCTGTTCTGCATCCATTTACATTTCAGTTCTACAGCTTTATTTATATTAGAATATTTATTATGTTTTCCATCCATTTATAAAACAAAATTTCCAGCAATTGAGACTGTTGTCCCCCCCAAATATTTCTGCAGTTCAGATCAATACTGCAACAACTAAACAAAAATCGTTTGGTATACAAGCTACCATACAAACAACATTATCACTTCAAAATTTCTTACGTCAATTACATTTCCATTCACAGTTCTACCAAACAAAGCAGCTTAAGTATATTTTCAATTGAAACTGTAGCATCAGACTTTCTTGGCAAGAAAATTTACGAATAGAACATGATTCTAAAGACATACAATGTCACTTGCAAGGTACCATACACTGTGACTGCAAAACATGCATATTTAACACCTGTTTAATTGTGCTATCAAATAAATTAAACGTAGTTAGAAGATCCACCTTTTTCAAATAGCAGCATGGCATACGATATTATGTTCAATCTGACACCTCCAAGAGCAAACTTTTCAAAAAGTTCAATTTGCATGTGCTCCCAACTGTTTCACATGTTCCAAACACATACTAAGAAACACAAATGTACCATAACATTTTATAAGGACTTGATAATGGCTGAAGATAGGAAACTACGAAATAGCTAACCTTTCCAAAGGAAATTTCGAAATTTCAACACCTGTGCTCAGATGACAATTTTCAAGCATGTCAAGTAGCTCTCTTGACTTAACTATATTTCGTGTTAGAAACAAGTAAGATGCCGCACAGCCAACATTAACCCTGTTTCACCCACACTACAATTAAGCAATAAGCTGAAAAAAAATGCAAACCTACTGGACAGAAAGGTTCCATAAGATGCAGGGTGAATGCACTACCTTAAAGCCTGCAAGCCAACTCCAACAACAATATTACTAATATCTTGGAGCCTATGACTTCCCAACACTTGTAAGGCAGTGCCTGTAATTTTATTCGTCATAAATGTCAATCAAACAAATAGATATCATTCAATAAAACAACCTCTAATACCAAATTCTAACAAAGAAATCCAATAATAAATGGTAAGACAGACCAAAACATTTGTTTGATAATTAAAATATCAAACCAAAAACCTTACCCGGCTGACTTGGACCTGAGGATGTTAATAGTATATACAGTTTGCTTTGACTACTGAACAATACTGCAACTTGTCTGCAATTAGAGGGAATTAAGATCAATAATAGAAAGTAACCCTTCCATATCCTAAGTACTTGCCCGTTCACATTATCATCAATCCACCATATTAGACTAAATTCTCACAGAGAAATAAATTGAAATGCAATCTGCAACAAATGCATTTTAGCCAAAAGCATACTACTCTCCAAGCAGAAAATTCATAAGGAAAGTCCTCTGTGGTTGATAAGAAAACCTTGAATAGCATTAGATATCCTCACAGCTACAGGAAACTTTTCCAGACAAAAATTCTTACATGAAAGCAGATCATTAGAAGTCACTTTTCTCTTGCTGACACCATCTATAACATACATTTACATTTTTGTTCTATACATCTTTAATTTTTTATCTTTTTACTGTTTGAGATTCATCAGGCACTCCCTTGAGGTATTGTATATAATGATCAAAAGTTCTGTCATAAATGTTAGTCAGGATGGATATTAGAAATTAATCTGATGTTTCTTGTAGTGCAATCACATATATTGCCACTCATGCACTTCATAATTTACTTTCAACGCAGCTAACCATTCAGATTACAGCTCAGATTGAAATATATATACCATAAAGATCAAATGTCCAACGGACAGAATCTTGTGCAGTCGTATCGTATTAAATTAACATTTTAAGTTTGGCTAGGCAGTCGATATATCAAAAACCCACCTCAGGGATAGTTTACTTTTAAGTCTACTTTGCAATAGAGAGTTTTCCAGTCCAAGAGGTTGAGCTTAATTGGTTAAAGCATTGAATTCTCATTGTGAAAACCCAAGTTCAAATCACAAAAGAGCATCAATTTCTAAATTGTGTCTCTTGGTCTTCCATAGGTGGTTTCTAGAATGGTTGCTTGAAAGGAGCTTGTATTAGTCTCATGGTTGTCCTTGCAAGAACTTGCAATAGTTTCATGTTGATGCTCAGATGAGAAGAATGACTGTGAACAATTAACAATATAAAATAGAAAGTATTCCTATTGGTCACCTCTATACATGTATTCAGGTATAGATTTGGGATGTACGGTTGTACCAAATCTCATCCCAGGTAGATCTGTGATGTCCTCTGAAACAAACAAGAAAACAAGAAAGAAAAATATACCTAACCTTAAACCTGTTAAATATTAAAGAAAATTAAAAAACTATGCAAACCTGTGTTATCATTATTCAGAAATTTTGCTGCTTCCAGATATTTTGCCAGTGAAAACCTAAAACAAAATTGCATGTCTGTTGCATACTATAATGAATAAGCTATCCAGAGATGAGTTCCATGTTTCACTCTAAAGGTGGAAACCACCAAAACATATCTATACACATAGCGGCTTATGTAACAAATCCAGGGCAGAAAGATGGCACTATTCAAAGTTGAAAACATAGTACATTGCTGTATATAGATTATAAGCTGTTTGTACGTGAAGAATAATCAATAACAATTTGCATATAGTTTGCTTCTTTCATTTGTGGGCAATGTGAGTTAAGTGCCAGGGAAGAAAATGATACAATAAGGTTAAAAGGTCCCACAAATTGGTTGAAAATTCAAGCCGCCCATTCCAGAGCCTACACAAGTTTTACATACATCAGCTTTCCCAGGTGATAAGTTTTACTGCTTTCAAGAAAGAATTGAAGAAAATATTCTCTGATTCATAGTGCCAAAAGAAAATGATTTCACATTGAAGAAAGCTGAGACTTAAATTTTATCCATGGCTGGAGTTGGTTGATGCCACATAAAGACCCTTCATACAAGGAAAGGCCTTCTATGGAATGAGATGTGAACAATTCACCACTTCCTACATATAAAAATCAGCTCTTAGAGTTGTCTGCTACTGAAAATGATTCACCACTTCCTACAGATGCAAATATTGGGAATTACAGTTCCTTCAACAATGCAAGCTCATGATGAGTTGATGTGAATCTCTCCACCTTAGATGATGAATATCAAAAAAACCTTCTTTGTATTCTCTTCTACTTCTTAGTTTTTGGAAACTTTCAAATGTTAAAAATTTAAATATACTGCAATGTACAAACTGTGGATGTATTTTCTTTGATGCATACCAATATGAAAGATTGATAATAGTAAACTTGAAACATGATACAAGACATGTATGGTTTGTCATAATTTAACATAAATAAAACCAACAATAAATAAATATAACTATCCCAACCTCTGACCTTCATAACTATCCTTTGCCTTCATATATGTCTGTTGCAACATAGTTCACAAACTAATGAACCATCTTGTCTCTAACAGTCTGCATCAAGTACTGTTGGAATTTGTCAATACTACACTTGTGGATTTATCCCATGAGCATCCCATGAGGTTATAATATTGCAATGTGTTCATATTTAATTTTTGGGATTTACTCCACAAGCGTTGTACCTCACAAGTCACTGTTCAAGTGGTACTATATATTATATAATAAGACTGTTGTACAATGAACAAATAACTTGAGATGAAATTGAAGAAAATTAATCAATGAAGCAAAGGGTACCCAATGTACCCATTTCTATTTTCTTTCACCATTTACTTTGATTACATTGTCCTCCTGTGCAGTGTTATTTCTATCACATCAGATGTTAGGGTTTGTGCATGAAGGTGGAGTACATGGTATGGCCATAGTCCAAGGGGTAGCCTGACAGTCTGATCTGCATTTAATCATGTCCCCTTTGCAGATCTGTGGCTGTTCCATTCAACCTGTGGTGTCACATTTATTTGGATGTGAGTATTGCAAGTGTTGCAAGCTGCATTTGTGGAGTGTTACTCTGCTATTTTGGCATACATGCCATCTGAGGAGCAAGTTGTTTGTTGTAAGGGCAAAGGAAGACAAAGTACATTGGTTGCATAAGGGCATCATTGTCAAGGGACAGCGCATGGTTTGAGCATGGTATTAGCTAAATCACAACACCTAAAGTTTTAAAACCTTTGAATAAAATCAACAAAAAAATTGAACTTAGCACCATTGAAGTGTTTTTGAGTGCTGCAACAGCAGTAAAGCTAGGCTATTTTCCAGTGGTTTTTTAGTTAGAAGGATGAAGGACATGAAAGAGAACAGCCTGCAAAATGGTGTGTTGCAGGCATGTGGAGGATGCAGACCGTCATGAGGCATAGACTGCTGCACCAGGCACCATTGCAGAAGAGCAGCATCAGGGGTCCACCAGTGTTGGCAAATATTGGAAGCAGTTCAAGGCTGCAGCAAGAGTGGCACCATGAATTGTAGTTAAGCCATAAATTTGATGCAGAGAAGATCACAATGTCAAGGAAAGAATAAGCTTTCTTGCTCTATGAATTGATACACCATTAGAAACACGCAAGACCTTTCACATGCCAGTAAGCTTCCACATACCACTCTTCTTCTATAAACCACTCTTCCATTGTACCATTTTGCTTCTGCATACCAACTGGTATATTGGTTTTCGTATATTGGAAGGCTTGGTATATCAGAAGTATGGTCTATAGAAAAGCAGGATTGATAAGGCTTGAAGCCTAGAACAATAAAGGTTTCTTTTGGGAGTGATGTGGGAAAACCTTGGAACATTTGAAACAAGCATCATGGATCCATTGGTTCTAATTGGCAATGAGAATTAGTTAGAGTTGAAAAGAGATATTGCCACCCAATTGTTGCAGCATGCAGTTTGGAACATTGTCAGTCAAAATCTAGCTACACTGCAGTTGTCAAATGACAATCTAGTACAGCATCAGCATGGATTGAATTGTCAGAAAGCAAAGGCAATCCTATTAAAGTATGTTGATGCCCCATTTAACACATAACTCATTTAGTACGACACTCCATTTGAGAGGTGTACGAGAGTAGTTACACATTTCAGTGAAACTGACCATGGCATTAGACCACCTTAAAGGTGAGGACAAGAAAAACATCCTTCTTTATCTAATTAAGCTAGAAGAGTATAGGACCAAGCTTGTGGCTCTAGATGAAGACTCTTGGAAGGATGATAAACAGATGTAAAACCTAGTTTTAAAGAATCTTCTGAAGTCATACAGTAATAATTTCTTAACTCTCATGAGGGATGACTATAGATTGCAGAACATACCATGGCAGCACTTAAGAAATAGGTATTGGTGAGAGAAGTAAAGTGAAAATGGTTGAATCCTCTTGGTTTGGCATCCTTGCAATCCCTTGCAAGTGCATTGAAGGGCCCAACTAATTAGAAGAAAACATTTCTGAGGAAGAATGAAACAAACAAGAAGCAGGAGAAAGAAAACATGGAAGTCGATAAGAACGAAAATCAAACTTCTCGAAAATCAAACTTCTCAGTAAGTTGCTAGGAAGGAAGAGCCCTAGGAAATTTGAATGCGTAGTTTGACTCAAAAAAACAAAAATAAGTTGGCAAACAGGTAGATAGATATCTTGCAAAAATTGTGAAGCTACCTACTTCTGGTTCCAGTGATGCTGGTGGCATGACATTGTCGGTTACTTCTTCTAAAAAGGTATCGTATTGGGTTCTTAATATGAATGCCCATAGCACATTTTCCATGACAAGGATAGTTTTGTGTCCTATAAACAATAAGGCAATGTTCAAGATGTGGTCGGTGCTGGTTGATAAATACCTGTGCTTGGTGTGGGGACAATGGAGTTCAAAAATGACTTCTTCAATAATATTTTGTATGCTTCTAGAATGATGAAATATCTTTTGTCGGTGTAATAGCTTGCTTTAGAAGGATATAAAATTGAATTTCTGAAAAACTGGTGTTGGATTAAAGATCCAAGGAACGTACTCTTTGTTGTCACAATAGGTGCTTTGAAGGATAATCAGTGGATCTTTGATAGATGCAAGCAAGCACTAATTGCTTCAATAGATGATGCTAATAACTATGTCATGAGCAGTTGGGAAACCTCAACTACTAGAGTATTGTTTTCTTAAATAAGCATAATATGGCACATGATGTTCCACATGTCATTGCATCAAAGGGTGTTTGTTAAGGGTGTGTGGGAAATATCACAGAAAATCCTTTGACAAAAACACTGCACAGTGAACTTGAAAGAAACTAGAGTTGATGTGTAATGATTTGATAGGTGCACAATCAATAAATTCACACAGTGGCGTTAAGCCTGTTTTAGTCTTGATTGATGACTTTACCAAAAAGACTTGGGATTTAATTTTCTAAAAAGGATGAGATGCCTACTACATTCAAGATCTTCAATGCAGAAGTAGAGACCTAATCTAGTAAAAAGATCAAGTCGTGAATAGACTGGCATGGAATTTGTAAATAGGATGTTCACAAATTTCCTTGGCAACATGGCATTATGAGGGAACTGATGATTCCTTGTACTCCACAGCAAATCGAGGTAACTAAGAGGAAGATGTGTACGCTCATGGAGATGACCAAGTGCATGTTGCAAGCTAGGAAGTTGCCTAAGGTTTATTGGGTGAAAGCAGTGAATTGTGCTTGCTACAAAGGTTGTAAAGAAAGTGACCCTTGAGAAGAAATGGTGTGTAAGGAAGCCTTGCTTGTCTCATCTTAAAGTCTTTGGTTGTGTTGTTTATGCACATGTTCCTGATGACAACAAGAATAAACTTGATGCAAATAGTCAAAGTATATCTTTGTCACTTATAGTCCAAAATCAAAAGCTTGGACACTATGGGATCCAATGCTAAAAAGGTGTTCATTCACAAGGATATGGTATTTGATTAAGGGAAGAGTGGAATATATAATAAGTACACTACCACTCCCAATCTACTTGCTCCTAATGCATGCTCTCCAACTCAAGGTTCCTTGATGCTAATTTGAGGAATACAAATGAAAGAGGGAATGGAAGTTACATTGCAAATTGAAAAAAGGGGAGAAGCTACACAAAAGAGACCAAAAACATCTAGCAATAGCAGCAAAATGCCTCTTAGGACCAAGCAGACTGTTTGTGATACTAAGTAAGGTATAGTATTTTAATGATCCAAGGGTGTACATGGAAACCAAGGGCAATTCAAGTTTGGAAGCAGCAATGCAAAATGAATATGGTTCTCTCATGAAAGTTCAGACTTGGAAGTTGCATAACTTACCAAAAGGTAAGAATGCCACTGGTTGCAAGAAGGCCTGTAAGATCAAGTTCACCTCCAAAGGGAAAGTTTGAGAAGTACAAAGCTAGACTTATAGCCAAGGAGTACTCACTAGCTGAAGGCATTGACTATAATGAGACATTTGTTCTATATCCACAGTTTATTAAAACGAGGATAGTTCTTCCAGTTGCAGCTGGGTATAAGTGGTAGTGTAATAATGGAAATTGCATACTTTGCAATCTCTGCCTTATGTTTATACACTCACTTTAATGCCTATCCCACTAGTATATTTTAAGCGCATTCACACCTATCTCTAGCCATCCTAGTGTCACAAACAAACATCATACACTGATACACATACATATATATCCACACACATACATACAAGTTGTGTATATATGAACTTCATACTTGTAAATACACAACTTGTATGATGTGTGTGGATATATGAATTTTTTACACACAAGTATGAAGTTCGTATATACACAACTTGTATGTATGTGTGTGGATATATGTCACTATGTGTATCAGTGTATGTATATCAGTATATAGTCACTATGTGTATCAGTGTATGTATATCAGTATAATATATACTGATATACATACACTGATACACATACATATATATCCACACACATACATACAAGTTGTGTATATACAAACTTCATACTTGTGTATATAAAATTTAACTGAAAGTACTTTTACTGTTTTAGACTCTACACAATGAAGTCCTAAAACAGACAGTTATATAATTTACAATGGTTTGTAACTTTGTCAGACCTGATCCTTTGCAGAGTAGGTCATAGATGCATCTGAAAAGTTTAGGAACCACTTTCATAGCCTTTGCATGGTACCACTAAAATCAGCTTCTTGGACAAACTTAAATTGTTCATTTAAAATCTTTAACTTTTACATATATACTGATAACATACACTGGTAAGTTATACACATACATTATACATATATATCCACACACATACATACAACTTATGAGTTGTGTATATACAAACTTCATACTTGTGTATATAAAATTCAATTGAAAGTTATTTTACTTCTTTATACAAGCCATTTATCAAATTAAATTAAGAAAACCAAACATATTGAAACAAGAAACTGTGTATATATTAAACTTTAAAGTATGTAAGGGAGCTGCATATTGCAACTCCAACCTCGGGTATATCTATTGCGGAGAGGCTCTCACCAACAGATATATCCAAGTTTGGAGTTGCAGCAGCATATACATTAATTGTCATCTCAAAAAATACAAGCCATAAAGATACTATGAAATAGTTGATCCTCATATGTTGTAGCTTGGATCAAGTGTCATGTGATGGCATGCAAACTTGGCATCACATGTGTGTGAGTGTGTAACTGTATAGATATGCATGCAAACTTGGCATCCTCTCTGTGTGTGTATACATATGCATGCAAACTTGGTATCCTCTATGTGTGTATAGATATGTATGTGTGCATTGTGTTATAGATATGTTATGTATGTGTGTGTATAGGTATGTTATGTGTGTGCATGTATAGTATGTGTGACAATGTGTGTGTATACACAAACACACATAAATACCTACATACACAGCATGTACAATATGTGTGTGTATTGTCCCCTTTTCTAGGCAGTGGTCAGTCGCAGTGGTTAGTCCATCACTTGGTCCTCGTGGACTAATAGGGTGGTTAGGGGGGCCCTTTTAAGGCATTGCAGACTTGTTCAGTCCGACCTTTTTGAGCTCAGTCGGTGCTTTTCCCAGCCCAGTGTTTACCAGGGAGTTCGCAGAAGCTATTCAGTCATTATAACCATACTATTTTTAGTAAGTCACATGGGCATTTCGTCTATCCTTACTATTTATAGTAAATCACAGGTATGGTCAATTGGCAAAGTTACTATTTTGGGTGTGATGGCATATTTATATCTTGGAGACATTTTGGTATTCAACAGTCCTATGTATTTAATTTTAATAACATCAACTATAAAGTTAATTTAAATTAATTAACTTTATACATTATTATAATATATTAATGGACTTTATTAAAAGTGGGATATAAATGTTTTTAAAATGCACTTTATAATATAAAGTTAAGTGCAAATTAAAAAGGGAGTTATAAAGTGAGAAAAAAAATTAAATTAAATGAAATATAACTCAAATGCAAATTAGGGCGTGAGTTATAAAAAGCCATTTGGAGCTCATTTGCACATTCATTCATGTTGGAGAAGATTATTTTAATAAGGGTTTTTGCAAGAGATTGGAGAGTTTGGAAACACTTAGCTTTTTGAGGACAAAATCCCTCAAGAAAAACAACTCGGTGCAAGAGTGAAAGATCTCCCAAGCCATCTTGCAAACAACTTCATTCAAAGGTCGTGTTTGTGCTTCACTGAATTATAGGAGAGAATTAATATTCAAGGTTCGAAGGAATCAATAAGAAATTAGAAGATATATTGATTGAATTGGGAGGATTTACTTGTTGATCTAGACATGGGATTTGGAGATTTTTAATATTGCAAATATTGGAATTGTAGGGTTTCCTATAGCTGGCCGCCATCTTACTGCATATTCAAGGGTTTGCATTGCTGCTTGATACAGCATTTCAGGTCGTGGGATTTAAAGGAAGATTGTCACTGCTTGGGTAGTTGGACAAATGATATATATATATATATATATATATATATTGTTGAGTATCGAGGGTGTTTTGTTGAGTATCGAGGGTGTTTTCAAAGGTTTGGCGTGAAATTTGAAAGGCATATATTGACAAGCGTTAGAGCACTATGTTGGCATCATTTCCTCCATTGGAGGTGTTACTTGCAGCTGGCATCCATTTTCAGAGGGTTTCAAGGCATATCTTACTTGTGAGTTCATGATTTGTAACTCCCATATTTTTTGGGTATTGTTGTTTTAGATAATAAGGGATATTTTATGAACTCGATTGTCGATATTTTATGAAAATACTAAGTATCTAAGCTTATATAAAAATCTGGAATTTTCAGATGTGTATTCCCTATGTAATGTTCAGCTTTTGAGTTGAAAATATTATTCCAATATCTTCTATTTTGATGCATTATATTGTTATATCAAACATTGCAAATATATCATAGAACATTCATAAAACAAAAAAAACAAAGGCAAGCAAGGCTGCATATTATAGTGTGTATGTATGGGTGTGTGTCTGTACACACCTATATTATATACATACTTATATATACACACACATACATACCTACATACATACAGACACATCATACATAGCTATACACACACAACATAGACACACATCATACTTACACACATACATACAAATTGTGTATATACAAACTACATACTTGTGTACATAAAATTCAACTAAAAGTACTTTTACTTCTTTATATAAGCCATTTATCTTGAAAGGGTAAATAATTTACAACTTTTCTCCTTGTTGAGAGTTACAACGTTCTAATATATTTATTATTCAACTTCTAATATTGTAGGTTAATATTTAATCACAATGGCATCCGGTTCTACATCTAGTTCAGACTTCGAAAATGCAAATCACACATCATACTTACACACATACATACAAATTGTGTATATACAAACTACATACTTGTGTACATAAAATTCAACTAAAAGTACTTTTACTTCTTTATATAAGCCATTTATCTTGAAAGGGTAAATAATTTACAACTTTTCTCCTTGTTGAGAGTTACAACTTCTAATATATTTATTATTCAATTTCTAATATTGTAGGTTAATATTTAATCACAATGGCATCCGGTTCTACATCTAGTTCAGACTTCGAAAGTGCAAATCAGCCTGTTGGAAGGAGAGCCCTTGGTAGTCGTGATCCCGCTTGGAAATATGGCATAATGGGGACAGTAAAAGGGAGCGTTATCTGTACCTGGTGCACGAAGAGGCTTAATGGAGGCATCAATCGCCTCAAATACGATCTTGTTGGTATTCCTTTATGTGATGCCAAGGAATATCCAACAACCCCTGAAGAGGTGAAATAAGAGATGATAGCCCTTCTTGCAACACTAGATGGAAAATAATTGGTGAGGGCAAAGACGCAAGCAGCCATACAACAAGCCATTGCTCCTAATTTTTCAAGAGAATCTAAAGTAGATATGCAAGGCATTGTGGGCTCTAGTCATGGTCCACGTATACGTAACCCATCCTCCTCATCCACTTCAAGCAAATTCCAGTTTTTTGTGCCTGAAAATGAACGAGGATCACAACCTTTACTGGAAGCTACTGGGTGGAATAGGGAGGTGCACAAAGAAGCAGACAAGGCTTGTGCAAATTTTTGGCATTATAACAACCTTCCCTTCAACGTGGCAAGGAGTCCTTATTCGGAGTGTTTGGTGACAGCATTGATAGTTGCAAGGAAAGACTACAAGGCCCCTCTCCAAAAGATTTAAGTGGCAAGTTGATCAAAGATGCCATTGTAAATGCAAAACAAATTGTGGAAGATGAAAAGAAGCAATGGCAAAAATATGGATGCACAATTCTTTTAGATGGGTGGACAGATGGAAAGAACCGCACTCTCATAAAAAAATTTAGTGGCTTCAAATGGTGAGTTGGTTTTTCTAAAGCCAATTGTGTTAGAGGCGGGCATAGAAAATGTTGTCCAAGTTGTTACTGACAATGTAGCAACATATGTGGTGGTTGGAAGACTGCTTTAAAAGAGGCATCAAACACTTTTTTGGACCCCTTGTGCAGCTCATTGCCTTGACCTTCTTTTGGAGGACATAGGCAAAATTGATTGGGTGAGACCAATTGCAGAAGAAGCAAGAGATATAACAAAATATATATATAATCACCCATAGGTTCTTCAATTGATGAGAGATCACGCCAAGGTGAAAGAGCTTGTGCAATTGAGTGCTAAAGGTTTGCAACTAATTTTCTAACGTTACAAAGTATTACTAGTTTATTGACTCCCTTGAAGCAAATGTTTGTGAGCCAACAATGGGTAGACTCAACTTATTCAAAGAAGGCTGATAAAGAAAGGATTGCAAAAATAGTTTTAGTTTTCGATGGTGATTTTGCAACTAGAGCTATAGAGATTGTCAAGGTAACTTCAAAATTAATTTAATTTTCAAATTGAATCCTTTATTTATAAAATTTAAAAGTTTTTTGTTTCGTTGTATGTTGTGATTTAAATTTGCTTACTCTTTGTACTTTGTAGGTAATTGAGCCGTTGGTGAGGGTTTTGCGCTTGGTGGATGGCGAGAAAAATGCAATGTGATATATTTATGAGGCCATGGACAAGGGCAAAGAGGCCATCCAAAAAGGGACGCATATAGATTTGCCCCTATTTGAGAGATCATTGACTGGAGGTGGAATAATCAACTCCACCAACCCATTCATGCAACGGGGTACTATCTCAACCCCAAGTTCTTTGATAGCTTCACGGATGCTAATGGGGAGGTTATGGAGGGCCTATCCACATGTATTGAGAAGATGACATCTACAGATGCGGTAAGAGACCTCATCATTTTAGAGTTGCAAAATTATAAGACAGTTAGGGGGAGGTTGTTTTCTTCGCATTTAGCTATACGAGGAAGAGACATCCAAACACCATGTAAGAAAAAGTGAAGCCTTATATATTGCAAGTTGTTAATTACAATTATTAATAGAATATTGTTTATTTACAAAAACTTGAATATCTTATTTGTAGGTTTGTGGTGGGAAGATTGAGGTGGAAATACCCCAAATTTGCAAAGGCTAGCCCTCCGAATTTTTTGTCTCAGCCTTGTAGTGTTTCTGATTGTGAGCACAATTGGAGTTTGTTTGATGCCATTCACATGAAGAAGCGTAATAAGTTGACTCAAAAATGCCTCAATGATCTTGTTTTTGTGCAATACAACCTTCAGTTTCACACAAGACAATTGCAGGACTCACCAAAGGAACTTATTGATTTGGATGAGATTTATCCCTATAGTGATTGGATTGTGTAGGACGATAAGGACCATGAGGCCTCTGTGTTTACAGAGGATGAGATTGCTGATTTCAAGAGGCAAGTTATGGAGGATGTGGCTGCAACAGAAGCAAGGGAGATTGGATTGGATGAGATTGATATTGTGGAGGCGGCATCACTATTATATGCCAACAGGGTGGAGCCACAGGCACAGTCTTCTACGCCAAGCATGCAGCCACAATCGAGTGCAAGGAGGACCATACCCTCTACCCACCAATTTTTCACTAGGTTGGGGAAGAGGAAATTGCAATTGCCTAGATATGAAATTTATGATGATGATTTTGAAAGACAATCATCATAAATTCATAATAGTTATTAGTTACTAGCTAGCCATTGTATCAAGTATCCACTATCCAATTTTGCATGATGATGCCATTTTGTAATCCATATGTATTCAAGAATCAAATGTAATAGAAATTTGCAAAAAAAAAGTGTTTTTATAAGAAATTTTAGTACTTTTTCAGTTGTCAAGTTTTTGCCAAGTCAAAAATTTTGGGCTTGCCGAGTACTCTCTAAGTCTGAGTCTGCGATCTATGGTCACACCAACAGAAATTAGAGACAAGCATATCATAGAATTTGAGCCTAATGCCATACTTGCACTAACTCGTGTAACATCTTCATAACCTAACTCTAAAGACGCAAAACATCCTTTCATTCACCAAAGTAAGTTCAGATCAGCCTTTGCATTTCATGTCGATAGTGGAAATTCAAAAAAAATAGATTTCCAAATATAGTCGTAATATAATCAGTTGAACTCATGTGTCATGTTCCCCTTTCCAATTGTTAGAGTTGGCTATGTAGATACTCAAGATCTAGAGGCCAAATGGAAAGCACAAAGAGATCAATATGCAATGCTCGAGATTGCAATGGAATTGATTATCCAACAACTCAATATAATTTACATATGAGACTACCTAGTTATATAGCCAAGGTGAGACATAGGATTAGACAAGATCATGACAAGTGTCTTAATCCTATGACATGAGACAACTAACTTGACATAAAATTCAAAAAGATAAGATCTAGACATGACAACTAAGTCTTCTAGAAAGAATCTTAGGACCTAAGTAAACTTAACATGTGAATATGTCCCCTAAGTCCCTAGTAAGTGAATTAACTAGGTACAAGACATTTATTCACACCAACACCCCCCCTTAAGTGCAACTTACGAAGAAGATTATTATGCAAATGATACAAAGATGCAAGAATGAGTCTCAAATACTAGGCCATGTTAGATACCCATGTACAAATGCAAATGCAATCTCTCACAAACGAAAAAAAGGAGAAAACCCAATGGGACAAAACTCTTCCCCAAAAGAGAGATGAAAACAAAATACTCTCAACGAAGAATGAGAGGGACAAAACCCCATACAAGGAAAAAGACCCCCATACATTTATTCACACCAACACCCCCTTAAGTGCACTTTGAGAAGATTATTATGCAAATGATACAAAGATGCAAGAATGAGTCTCAGATACTAGGCCATGTTAGATACCCATGTACAAATGCAAATGCAATCTCTCAAAAGAAGAAAGAGAAAACCAATAGGACAAACCTATGCTCTTGGGTGGACGGGAGTACCCCAGACAAATGGACGAAGACACGGGTACTTTTGGGTCATTTTAAGAGATTTTGGGATTAAAAATAGGAATTTTTTAAAAATATATAGAAATTTCAAATGTTCATAGCATAACATTGATAAAGCATTCATTCTAGACATTTGTATAAGCTTAATACATATCATTAGACTTGAATTGAGATTTCACATGAGAATCGACAAACAAATTAACAAAATTCAAATGCTTTTCATTATCAATGTGCACACATATCATATAAAAGTTTGATAATTATAACCAAAATGCCCAAAGGCTCCAAGTCTCAACTATGAAATGACATGCTAAACATAAAACTAAGAAACATATCGTCCAAGGTCCCTAATCAGCAGAAGGTAGGTCTAAATCAGCATCGCCTCTAGCCATCGCCTCAAGTCTTAAGTAGTGTCAGTGTCCATATGTCAATAGAAGGATCTGCCTCAACCAATGGAACCCCAACCAATCCCTCATGTGCATTCTCCTCAATCTGCATAGCATCTTTGGGATTAACATCCCAACATAAGGCTGGAGTCTGACGATACTGACTAGTTTGGCGATCCTTCACTCAGCTGCTCTTCTTTTGCTCTCCTTCACTTCACAAGCCAAATGTAAAAATGAGTTGTTTTTTCTCATTTTAGGGCATATATAAGGCATAAATTAGGTTAAGTGGCATGGGGCGTCCCTTGTGGGCCCGCCCATGCCTTTTTTTCATTTTAAAAAACTTTAATTTTTTATAAAAATGTGTTTTTTTTGCTGCTGGGCCATAGGGTACTTCTAGAAGTACCCGGTACGGATGAGGGACGGCTGGGAAGTTTCGGGTACTTCTAGAAGTACCCTACGTCCCCTGCCTTTTGCCAAAAGTCCCCTGGAAGTACCGGGTACTTGGAGGGCAAAAGGGGACGGCTAGGGAACATATCCTGGCCATCCCCACGTCCCCGTTTCGTACCCGGTATGGGAAACGGCATAAAAACATAGGGGACGCATCCCCATGGAGCATAGGACAAAACTCTTCCCCAAAAGAGAGATGAAAACAAAATACTCTCAACGAAGAATGAGAGGGACAAAACCCCATAATACAAGGAAAAAGACCCCTCCATAAGAGAGAAGGAGAAGAGAGACCATGCAGCCCCCCTTCAATGGTGAGTCTCCTACATTGGTAGAAGCTCAACATTGAATACTGAAGATGATCCAATCTTGTTGAACAACATTCCTCCCCTTAGAAAGAAACAAAACCAAGAATGTATGAAGGATGTCTTCCCATTCCTGAAGGAAGATGTGGGAAGAAGGATGATGTGTGAGTCTTTGAACTATGCTCAAGTGTCTCCATGTTGATGTCGAAAGCTAACACACTCCAAATAGGCGTTCTAGGCCACACAGCTGAAGATGTCAATCCAAAATCTAGTAGAGAAGGATGTAGAACACAGTCCAAAGACAAAGATACCTCCTCTGAAGATAAAAAAGCCTCCTCCAAATGCTGTCCAAAAGTATCCACACTCACATCAAACTGTGAAGAATAATCATGTAGAGAATGAACATTAGGGTTAGAGTATTCCCTCACAACAACTGAAGAAGAATCATCTTCATCAGAGAGAAGATGTATGCAATCTATGGTGTCTCCCAAATCTGAAATATAAGACTCAACGAACAACCCACCAATGTCTGTCAAGTATGCATCTAAAGTAGATGTAGATGGAAGACAATGTAGATCCTGTTGCACTAAATCACAAGAAGCCATGTCTGTAGCAACACAAGCATCATCAAATGCAACAGTAGATGGAGGAGATGAAATGCAAGGCTCAAGAATGGGATCTGATGTGAGAACACCCAAGTTCAAGTAGCCAAATGTCTACTTTGAATCATGGTTCACACTAGAAGTGTGATCAACAACCGAAGGAACAAAGTCATCATCAGAAGCAAAATCTGCAAAGGTCAAAGGTATACAACCGAGATGAATGATCAATCATCAACCATCTCAATAGCAAGAATCTCTCTCCTCTCCAAGTCTCTAATGATAACTAAATCATGAGTGAATTCCACAGTCCTCCCATCTCCACCATGTGTAATCTGATATATGGAAATAAGATTGTTTGACAAGAATGTTCATCATGTCCAAGTTTCTTGCATTATGAACAAGTTGTCTTCTCTTTCTTAGATGAATTCTCTTTGGAAGAGAATTTATTCTTTGCTTTCTTTTGTTTCTTATCAGTATGTTCTAATTCTTTCACCTAACTAACCAACAATGCCTAAGATTTAGATTTCTTGATGAGACCCATTGAGATAAGCTTTTGTTGTTGATGTATAAACATCTCAGAAAATGATGCAAATGAAGGTGTAGTATATGCAGACCCCATAGTCAACCTATAAGTATGAAAGCTAGAAACAAAAGATGCATATCAAGACCAAGTTTGTTCAATGTATTGTAGACCAACTTAATGCCCTTATCAATTCCACATGCTTTACATTGCTCTCTTAGATCATTAACCTTAGTGATGTCCTGGATGTTGTCAAAGTTCTTAGGATCAAGACTCATCAATTCATTATCGATTTGATAGCCTCTTACTTAATCTGTAGTACCATACAATGTTTTCAATTTGTTCCAAGCTTCATAAGAATTCTTACATGATTCAATTTGAAACAACAAATCTTGAGAAACTAATCTACAAAGACATCCAAGAGCTTCGATATGTTCAATCATCCATTTTATCCTTTTATCTACATCTATAGGTTCAGGTACCTTATTTTCAACATATAGAGAGTGACCTTCAATTATTAGAATACTCCATGCATTTTGATGTCATGTTGAATAATTATATGATGTGAGCAAAGGAACCTCAGAATGATCCATGGAAAAGAAGAGTACAAGCAAACATATCAAAACAATGCACCAAGAGACTTCCCCACGCACCGCCCTCGCCCTCAAATCACTCAATCAAAAAACCTCCTAGCAATATATGATTTGTCACTTTATATTCAGTGCATTTACAGATGTCAGATGCCAAAAACAACAAACTAGACTTGCTCTTAATGCTTACAAATGCCAAAAATGGCCACAAGTTCAAAGTGAAATTTTTACATAAAATGAGATCAATTTGATCACACCATTGCAAAGTACAGGAAAAATTATGCACTTTCAAAAAAAAATCACTCAAAAATGTTATCGTAGTAGCAAAAACGGAGCCCGAAAATTCCCAAAACAAAAGCAGCTCAACAACACCTGTGAGAATCTGCAATTTATGGAAAAATCAAGCACCAAAATCAAAAACTAATTGCACCACAACGAAAAGCATGAAATTCTACCCCAAATCAAAAAAAAATGCTCGCAAAAAGATCCGGAGCCTGCATTATGGCCGTTTGAAAATTGCCCTTCAAACTGAAAATGCAAATGGTGAGGGGGCCTTAAAATTTCAAAAAAAGGTGTTCACGTAGTGCTAACGTCAGAACTTCACGAGATTAAATTTGACATCCATCAGCCAATCAAAAAAAGAATATTCTCCCTGGAATATTTTGAAGGCATATACTCTACGCACGAATGGAATATTCTCTCACGGAATATTCTAGAGAATGTTTTGGGCATCAGAATCTTTGCGAATTGACAAAATATTCTGGAGTTTAAACACCCTATGGAATCTTCTAGAATATGCCCGGAATATTTATTTTAAACTTGCCGATTTTAAAAAACTCGGCAACCAGTTTTCAATGGCCGTGGGACCTGCATGGTTGTGGGGGCCGTGTGGCTCGTCGGTAGAGGGCCACGTGGCGCCTCAGCAAGCGCCCGTACTTGGCGGTACTCTACAGGTTTGTTAGCAATCCCGCAGGATACTATGTAATATATATGTTTTTATTTTAATATTTAATTTTTTTTAAAAACATATCAACTATATAATTTTTTATAAAAAGTTTCAAAAAATTTCAAATAATAAAATATATATTTTTCAAAATCATACCGACCAAGCAATAATGGCGACCTACGACCATACGGACAAATAGGAGAAAAATTTTCCTCAAGCCTCAAGTGAAGTGCTCGGATTGTGACGAATTGGCAATCGATCTTAGGGTTTTTGGCCCTTCCGGACACGATGGCAGTGTCCTTTTTGACTCAAAATGCTCTGAAGTGGTAGCTACCTCCCAAATCTGGCAACCACCTTCAATCTTCAAACCCTTGCAGATTTGGCCTCCAATGTCCAATTGAGACGAAACGAAAGGTAGATCTAACTTGCTAGGGCACTCTGGATGCAATGGTGAGCTCAATTTTGATACAACAAGCTCCCAAAATGCACCTGCAATACAAAGTCAAAAAGAGGAACACTCCCAAAATTTGGGATTTCTATCAAATTTTTTTTATTCTCCGGATTGTCATACAATGCAAGACAAGAGCATACTCAACTTTTCAAGATCTACCAAGATCTCTCCAAAAGGACTATCCAATGGCACCCAACCCGCTCTAATACCATGTTAAATTAAAGTTGGCTATGTAGATACCCAAGATCTAGAGGCCAAATGGAAAGCACAAAGAGATCAATATGCAATGCTCAAGATTGCAATGGAATTGATTATCCAGCAACTCAATATAATTTACATATGAGACCACTTGGTTATATAGCCAAGATGAGACAGGATTAGACAAGATAATGACAGTGTCTTAATCCTATGACATGAGACAACTAACATGACATAAAAGTCAAAAAGATAAGATCTAGACATGACAACTAAGTCTTCTAGAAAGAATCTTAGGACCTAAGTAAACTTAACATGCGAATATGTCCCCTATGTCCCTAGTAAGTGAATTAACTAGGTACAAGACATATATTCACACCAACACCAATAAGCCACAAAGAAGAATTAAAATATTGTAATTATTGGAGCAAAAGAAAAAGAAAACAAATATGTATAAAAAGAAAGTCCGCCTCAACTAAGATAAGGCCAAAAGTGGCCACCTCAAATAGGATAGGATATGATTTTGTTTGTTTTCAGAAAAATAAAAAATAAATGAAAGGAGGTGGCTGCCCTAGGGTTAGCAGCCACTGCCTATTTAAACAAGCATGGGCAGCAGAATCATTCATTGCAGAATGTTTTTGCTCTTGAGATCCCATTTGAGCACTTGCCCACACAATCCTAAGGACGAAAAACCCTAAAGATTGCTTGAGATACAAGGACAGAAATCCTTGGGCATCTCAAACGGAGACCAGGGACGAAAACCCGGAGCCTTCCAATTGGATTCAGGAAATGCACAAAGTTTCAAGCTTTTAGAATGAGTCCAGTTTAACAATTTCAGTGTTGTCCCGGTTTGCAGTCAGCATCAACACTTACCTAGTCCCAGCATATCAAATCCAGTTAGCAATTAACTCCAACACTTTCTTAGTTTCAATACAGCAATTGAGTTATAGTCAGTTTCAACACCTCAGTACAGCAATTCAGTTACAAGTAGTTTCAGCACCTTCCAAGCAATGTTAAAGCAAAAAAGGACTTCTAGGATGTGATGGGTGAAACTACAGTCTACAGCACAAACAGCAGCATTTAGCAAGCCTGTCCTAAGCTTGTAGCCCAGTTTCATATCAGCAGTTCATTCTCTCATTAGACCAGCAACAGAATTTGAGATTGGATTATCATACTTAATTAATTAAGCTGTTACATTCATTTGCAACTAAATTATTAAAAAGAAATATTGTTCTATATTAAGTTGACATGACATAATGTTAAGAGATATGAGTCACAGAATAGTGTCGCTTAGAATATGAAATCATAGCATTCAAGGATTGAAATTATTGTGATGCTGCCCCATTGCACATGATGTCTTACTGCCCGACAACCTTTTTATTAAAACATGATAGAAAATATAAGTTAAGACCTAGACGCAGCATCATTGACATTAAAAATCAGTGGGTATTGAACTGTCTGTTAGCTCCTAAACTTTCTTTCATTGGTGCTAAATAGTGTTGTAGGTTGACTGGTCAAACTAGGAAGTTAGTACTTTTGATGATGAAACCTGAAGAAGAATAGAAAACTTTGTGAGCAATCCAGACTTGCACGACTACTTACAGAACACAAAAAGCAAATGGACCAAATATTGAATAACATTTTCAAATCAACAATTGGTAGTTGACTTCACTGTGAAGTAGCATTCCCATGACCTCATTTGATGTTTACCATTAATAAAGGGCAATTCAACCTAGTTCATCAACTCTAGTAATTCAATCAACGTAGCACAAAATAAGGATGGCATATGGAGATTGTATACAGCTTATAAGACTCTACACAAGATAAATTACGAAGAGTAGATTCTAATTACAAGAACTGCAAAGCTGTTGAATCAGCTCAAAGGTACCAAGCATTAAACCATGATAGACCTCAAATCAAGTTACCACCAATTACCTATAGACCGCTCTAACACTTCCAAAAATGGCAAAAAAATGATTGCTTTTATGGTTAAATAAGTCATTTGTGCTAATAAATGAACCAGGGACAATCATGAGGATGATAAATAGTATCTGATTCTCCTTCACAGACTTATTTGCAGTCTACATGGATGACATAATCTTGCATTCAAAAAGGGGATGAACATGTGATTCACATTCAACAAGTTCTCTAATTCTTGCACGATCATTTTTTGTATGCAAACTTGGAGAAGTATTTCTTTGCCATGAAGCAGATTCAGTACTTATTTGCAATAATTCAACCTAAACATAAAGCATAAGAAAAGTAGCACAATCTCACTATCTTTTTGAGTTGACTGCTGGTCAAAATGTTATTATGTGTACTTAATTCACATGGTCACAATATAGATACTTGGTCATAGATGTATGAGCAAGATCCAATTTTTGACAGCCCGCAATGGGTGTGCATAGTACGATGACACTAAGTGAATTTACATGTAATGCCCCAATTTTTACACCAAGACATTACATTTGATATCAGCGCTCTTGTTTCAACATTGAGAGCTCTAGTTTGCGTATCTGTTTTGGGTCTTGTCTTGGGCATGTGCTTCTGTGTGCATCTTGTTGTTGTCCCTTGATATCTTCTCCATGTGGTTGTGTTGGAGTATGTAGGACCCATTTCATTCCTTAAATCGCAGCACTAAAATCCCAGGCACTGACAACAATTAATAGCATTTCCTTGTGAAGGCTGACCCATAAAGACAATCAGCGGTAATATTAGAAGTTAATGTATGTAGTGATTCGTGTGTTTTAAATGGAATAATAATATAGGCAGTGATTACTATGTTTAAATGAGCATCGATTAAGTTGAAGAAAACAGCGATCAATTTAATGATATTCTATACAAGGCAGCGATAGAGGAGAAGCAATCAAGGAATTATAAGCAATTCATATGGAGCAGTGAATATGATTATAATATGAAGCAGCAAATATAGTTTGAGGAGTAGCGATGATTAATGAGGAGTGTTTCCAATTGATAAGTGCTTCACAACACTTGCTTTATAATATGGAGCTAAAGGGGCTCTATAATGAATGGTTCATAAGGCACAACAATTGCTGAAGGTTTTGGCAAATGGGGTTGCAAGCTAAGTGGGCTTAACCTTGGGGAATACTATGTGGTTAAGCACGTTTGAGATGGAGTAGTACTGGGATGGGTGACCTCCCGGGAAGGCCTAGTGCTTCACCTCTGTGAGCATCACCTAGATACAATGAGTGCTAAGCGGACCGTTCATTATTATGAGAGATCGGTTCTTGTGAACCACTACTCATGAAATATGGGTCAATGAGTTTGACTCGTAAAACTACACAGTTGAATTCTGATAGCAATATCACAGTGTTTCCAATTATTAAGGCAGCGATTAAATTTATTAAGGCGGCGATCAAGAAGTTAAGGGCAGCGATCAAGGTTAACATAAAATCGTGTCCTTTTAGAAGGTTGTCTCTAATTTTAAAAGAGTTGCATCTCTTCACAAAGGAAAGAGGATATAAAAGGAGAAACATTAAAAAGGGAGAATCATCATAAAGAAGATCAGAAAGGAGATGAATTCACATAAAAGCAGACAGATTGGGAAAAGGAATAAGTTATAAGAGATCTGTTGGATTATAGTATTATTGCCAAGAATATATTTGGGAAGTAAGCTTAAATATAATTATAAATATATACATACACATATATATAATAGATATATATGTCCAAATAAAATGATTATTGTAAGATTGAATTTAATTAGCAATAATTAAATATATATACTTATATGAAATATATATATACATTATATATGATCATGCAATAATGATGCTTGCAGCAATTATTAATCCTTATTAGTAATTATTCATTTGATTTAATCTATTAGTTTCCCTATAAGCAATCAGGCCTGGATTTGCAAGGATACATGTTAGGGAAAGGCGGTATGGGAATTATCTTGGTTGGATGTTTCTGCCACTTGGGGCCAAGGGGGGGCATGAGCACGCCCTTGGGCTTACTTGTGATGAATAGTTTTTCTAGCGCCCTATCATGCATTTCTTTCCAATCCCTACCATGATTGGTTATTGAAAAGAGTCTATACATTGGATTCAAGTTTAAGTTGTTTTTCATTATTTTATAAATGTTAATAGTTCATTTATTCTTAAGTTCAATATATATTATATAATTTACTATGGAATATTATTTGTAAAACAATTTTATGTTGTGTAATTGTTTCTAAAGGAAAATTTAGGCATACTCCAAGTAGGGGACATTCCAGAGTATACCATTTGTGGGGGATAGTAAGTCCCTTATTTTATTTTGTTATGTCTTCATCCCATGTGCATGTGATGTACCTCTGTGATGCTCTGAGTGCTAGCATTGATCTTATCCTTGAAGGGTAGGCAGATTAATGTTAGTTGTGCAATGAGTGAAGTGTTGTATACATTCTTCATGAATGATGTATATGGTAATTTGAATAAGGAGTTGTGACCAAATAATTTATATATGTAGATGTTCCTACATGGTTGCCATGAGTACATCATAGTTGGACTGGAATCATTTGCATGTGTAGATGTTCCTACATGGTTGCTATGAGTATGTCATAATTGAACTGGAATCATTTGCATATGTAGAGGAGAAGCTCATGTTTGCTATGGCTACCTGTGAGGGTAGGGCTTATAGCATACAAGAGTGCCTAGCCACGTCAACATCTAGCCAGCTACATGTGGTTTTGTATGTCTGCTTGCAAAGCACAAAGTAATGTTATGTGGAGTTTTTGTATGCCTTTTTCTACAAAGCACACATAAAGGACTACAGAATAGCCATAAATGACTATGTAAGAGTCATGACGGTGAATTCACTCCTTCCTTATTAGTAACTTGAAGTTAATCACATAATAATGTAATGTGCAATTCTGTAATGTGCTCCTTCCTTCCTTATTAGTATTCTTGAGTTTTAGACTTGCTTGTGTGATCCAACGATGATTATTTATCTTTGAAAGTGATTAGTTTAGCCACAAATCTTTGATATGGTTTTTTCATGTGAATCTTGGAGATACAATTGATTTATTGTTGAAATTGTTGACATTTATCTACCTTAATGTTGGAACTGATTTTCTTTCTTTTGATACTTTTGAATTTGTGGTGGCAATGCTAGCCTTTTTCATTTTGCAAATGTTGGTCTGGCGTTCTAGTGTTCTTCCTACTATATATGTGTAGACACAATAAACTTTTTGAGGATGGACGGAAATGTGGACTGTTATGGGGCAGTCATCATCGATTTACCTTCCTAGTGATGTATATTCTCTTGAGTGACTATCTCTTGGAGGCTAAACCTCCTATACAAACAAGAGACATGTTATGATTTTGGAAATGTATGTAGTGTTGATGTTATGGCACCTTCGGGCTCATTCTTCCAGCCACGAGTGAACACATAAATTCATATAGCCTAACAGCTATTCATTTATTGAGATAATCAAGTGAAGAAGCGCTTCACTTAGGCAACAATGTAATTCCCATCTTGGCCGACCTTCCTTGTAATTCACTATTATTATTTGTAATTATATTTTCTTATAATGGCCGACCTTGCTCTTGAAGAGGTGCAACCTCTCTATCAAAATGTATATATACAAGGTCTTTCCCACTTCATTTGACATCAAGCAAGTTCGATTATTTCCTTCTCTCAAGTGCGAATTTTAACAAGAGCGGATCCTTCTCTCAAGTGCGAATTTCTTCAAGGACAGATTGCGAATTCCTTCAAGTGCAGATTTGAGTTTAAGGAAGGGCAGATTGTTATCTGTTATTATTGCCATTGTTGGTGCTGAATATTGGCCTTGTGATTGGCCTCATTGTAAAGAGTATTGTTGCCATTGTTTATATATAAGAGAGACATTTGTTGCTGGGTTTTTTTCTCCCTCAAGAGGAGGGTTTTCCCAAGGTATATGCTGTGTCTTTGTGTCTGATTTGAATTAAATTTCTGTGTTTTACATCTGATCATAAAACTAACATGGTATCAGAGCGGGTATAAGGAAGATCTTGATCAGATTTAGTCAAGCAACAATATCCTTTATTCTTATTCTCATCTTTTGATTGCATCTATCCTATCATCAAGATGGTGAACGGACTTAAGATCGAGGATAGACTTGAGGGAGCATCTAATTTCACATCTTGGAGATTCAGAGTCATGCTCGCCTTAGAAGAAAATGAGTTAGCTGAGTTCGTGGAGACCAAAGTTCCCAAGCCTACTGATGAGAAAGAGAAGTCTCAATGGAAGAAGAAAGATACTAAGGCAAAAAAGATGTTGGTTGATTTCGTGAAAGACCACATTGTACCAATCATCTCCAAGTTGAAGACTACAAGAGACATGTTCAGGACTTTGGAAGAGATGTATGAGATCAACAACACAAGTCGTGCTCTTGCATTAAAGCAACAACTTCATCATGTCAAGATGGCGAAAGGAGACTCAATCATCTCATACTTCATGAAGATCGCCGAGTTGAGAGATCAGCTCTCTACTATTGGGCATATTGTTGATGACAAGGATTTGACCATGTTGGCTCTTAATGGTCTTCCTTCATCTTGGGAGTCATTCATTCAAGGAATCAGTGCGAGATCAAAACTTCCTAAATTTGATCGATTGAGAGTTGATTGTATTCAAGAAGAATAAAGGTTGGCAGCAAGAGGCATTGGACAAAGCTCTAGAAATGAAGATATTCATGTTTTTGCCGCTCAATCCTCAAAGAAGAAAGGAGAAGAAGGGAAGAAAGGATACTTCAAGAGGAATAGAGATAAAGGTTCAAATGATACTCTTGCATCGAAGAAGAAGAAGGGCCTCTCTCACATTCAATGTTTTAGATGTGACAAGTTTGTTCATTATGCGAAGGATTGTCCAACCCGACCTAAGCAGCAAGCTACATTTGCAGATGTGGATGAGATTTCTCCGCAGAAGGATTCAAGTGGTTTCTTATTCTATTCTGCTCTTTCAAGCAATGTGCCTACTGACAATAATACTTGGTTGATTGATAGTGGTGCTTCTCGCCACATCACCGGATTTAGGGAGCATCTAACTCATTTGGTGGAGAGAGATTCTAGTATTCAAGTAATCATTGGAGATGATGCTAGTTATTCTGTGAAAGGAGTTGGAATCTCCTATCTTCACTTGGATTCTGGTATTTCCTTGCAGCTGAGTGATGTTCTATTTGTTTCGAATATCAAGCGAAACCTTGTCTCTATCTCAACCTTAGAGGACAAGGGGTATCAAGTTGCATTTTCAAAAGGTAAAGTTCTTGCATGGACTAAGAACTCAAATATCAAATCTGCTCGGGTGATTGGAGTTCGTCATGAGAGCCTCTACAAACTTTGCACCCGCCCACTTCAAGCTCTATTGCATGATTCATCAAGTTCGTGTGAACTTTGGCATAGAAGATTGGCTCACCTTCACTTTCGAGCACTACCCACCATGGAGAAGATGGTTACGGGCCTTCTGAAACTCAACCAGGAGCATGAAGGCATTTGCAGAGGTTGCGCATTGGGTAAGAATACTAAAGGTCCATTTCATAGTAGTGAAAGTAGATCTAAATGTATTCTTGATCTTATTCATTCTGATTTATGTGGTCCAATGTTTGTTGCTTCTTTGAGTGGTTTCTTGTACTACATTATTTTTATTGATGACTATTCTAGAAAGACTTGGATTTATTTCTTGAAATCTAAAGAATCTGAGGAAGTATTAGAGAGGTTCAAAGAATTTAAAGCTCAGGTAGAGAACTTGTCTGTCCAATGTTTGTTGCTTCTTTGAGTGGTTTCTTGTACTACATTATTTTTATTGATGACTATTCTAGAAAGACTTGGATTTATTTCTTGAAATCTAAAGAATCTGAGGAAGTATTAGAGAGGTTCAAAGAATTTAAAGCTCAGGTAGAGAACTTGTCTGTGAAGAGGATCAAGGTTCTAAGATCCATAACGTGGAGAGTACATTTCCGTAGCTTCCGTAACTTTTGCATTGAAGCAGGGATTAAGAGGGAGTTCTATGTCCTTTATAATCCTCAACAGAACGGTGTTGTTGAAAGGAAGAACAAATCTATTGTAGAAGCAGCCAAAGCTATGATTCATGACCAAGATCTGTAAACCTTCCTTTGGGCTGAAGCATCTAGGACAGCTGTTTATGTTCAGAATAGAAGTCCTCATCACATATTGGAGAACATGACTCCTGAAGAAGCATTCACAGGGGTGAAGCCGAAAGTGAGTCACTTGAGGATCTTTGATTGTTCAGTGTATGTTCATGTATAGAAAGATAAAAGGACAAAGTTGGAACCTTCTAGCAAAAAGGGAATATTTGTGGGCTATAGTGAGACATCAAAAGCCTACAAAATCTACATTCCAGGTCAGAAGTTGATTGAGATTAGTAGGGATGTTACATTTGAAGAGGATGTTGCATTCAGGAGATCCAAGGGCACCCACATGGAGATAGATAATGAAGATTGAGAGTCTCCTCAAGGTACGGAAGTTGACCATACTCCTGAGATTCAGAGGGAGGCCCCTGAACCTAAAGAAGATGATGATCCAGTTGAGCCCTTGGAACCTACTGATGGGCCTACAGATATTGTGATTGGTAGAAAAAGACCTCTTTGGGCCAAGCAAACAATGCAGGAGGCAGAAGGGTTTGCAGCCCCAAGAGGAATCTTCAGAGAAAACAAGAGACCTCATAAGTTTTCCAGCTATGTTGCATTGATGAGTCAAATCATTGAATCTGAGCCTTCCTGTGTTGAGGAAGCTACTAGTCAGCAGGTTTGGAGAGATGCAATGGCTGAAGAGTATCAATCCATTCTCAAGAATGATGTATGGGACATCGTACCTAGACCTGAGGGAAAATCTGTTGTTTCTTCCAAATGGATCTTCAAGATCAAGCATGCGGCTGATGGGAGTATTGAGAAGTACAAGGCTAGGTTCGTGGCTAGAGAACTCTCTCAGAAAGAGGTAGTTGACTATGAGGAAACCTTTGCTCCAGTTGCTCATTATACTTCAGTCAAGACCATCATTGCTATTGCAGCATCTAAAGGGTGGAAGATTCACCAAATGGACGTGAAGACAGCATTTCTAAATGGTGTAATCGAGGAAGAGGTATATATTGAGCAACCTGATGGCTTTGAGGTACATGGGAAGGAATCTCATGTTTGCAAGTTGAAAAAGACTTTGTATGGCCTTAAGCAAACTCCTTGTGCTTGGTACGAAAGAATTGATTGTTACCTGTCAAGCTTGGGCTTCTCCAAGAACGATGCTGATTCAAACCTGTATTTCAAGGTAATTGATGGCGAAGCATTAATCTTGGTTCTCTATGTTGATGATTTAATTCTTACTGGAGAAGATCACCTCATTATCAAATGCAAGGAGTTAGCTTCTGAATTTGAAATGAAGGATCTTGGTCTCATGCACTACTTCCTTGGTTTAGAAGTATGGCAGAAGCCTGATGAGATCATTCTAAGTCAAGGGAAGTATACCACGATATTTTGAAGAGGTTTGGTATGATGGATTGCAAATCCATGTCTACGCCTATGGAGGCCAACGTGCATCAATTGAAAGAGGCTGCAGCTAGTTCAAATCTGGTGGATCCACGATGTACTGCAGTTGATTGGATCGTTGATGTATCTAGTCAATACTAAATGGATATTTGCTATGCAATGAGTGCACTTATTCAGTTCATGTGTGAACTAAGGCAAATACATCTAGTTGCACAAAGCATATCCTGAGATACTTGTGGGCACAATTGGATATGGCTTGAGATATTCTTCAGGTGTGGACTTGAAGCTACATGGATATACTGATTCTGATTAGGGCAGGGTGTGTTACTGATCGGAAGAGCACCTCTGGATGTTGTTTCAGTTTGGGGTCTACAATGATATCCTAGTGTAGCAAGAAGCAATCTTCAGTGGCACCGAAGTACAGCAAAGGCCAAGTATATTGCAACTTGTGTGGTAGCTCGAGAAGCAGTGTGGCTTCGGAAGCTCCTTGTAGGATTATTTGGACAATCAATGGAGCTTTGTGACGTTTTTCACACATCGCCCCATTGCAAATGGGGACCCCCCTAATTTTGGCTTTGCTTTTCGTTCGTTTTGTCGTTGTCTCTCTTTTCTACTGTCTATCTTTCCGGGATTATGCCCGTCATTGAGTTTAAGCTTGAAATTTTGGCCAAGTCCGAAAAATTAGGGTTTTGAATTTTCCAGCCAACCTAAAGTCAAATGAGGTGAATAAATTGCAAATTGAGCTTAACACTGTTGTTAGTATGTTTCCAGCAGGTCTCCACAGAAATTTCATCGAATTATGAGGTACTTACTATTTTTAGTAAGTGTGCAATTACAGGGATTCTGTCAGCAATTTTGGGATTCCGGTGGTCACGCTGCATCCGGAGCACATCGGGCTACTCACAGGTTAAATTTGAACTAAAACGGACAACTTGCTATTTTTAGCATTTCTGCTTTTGGAGGCAATTTTCAGGTTTTAGAGGCAGAGTTTTTCAACGCATGTCTGGAGATTCTTTCTGGGTTTTTCGAGACCTTCGCAGCGATGTGACATGCAAAACGAGACGACTTCCAGCATTCGGCCTTCGGAAGCCGATATTAGGGTTTGCATGCAGACGTTTTCAGCGCATGTCGGCGTTTTCTTTCTGGGTTTTCCAAGAGCTTCGCAATGATGTGACATGCAAAGGGAACCGGTGACTTTTCAGAGACTTGCTATTTTTAGCCAGTGCTTGCATGTTGAAGATCTTTCTGGGTTTTTCTGGGTTTTTCAAGATTTTTCGGGCAGTATAACATGCAAAATCACCCAGCAGTTGGTTGGTCACTTTTTCGGCCACTTTCTATTTTTAGCAGGTACCACTTGGGCGGCAGCTCAGCACTTCAGAACTGCAAACTGATCATCATGCAATTGAAACGAGGTCAAGCGGAGCTCATCTGAGCAACATGCATAAAATTAGGGTTTCGAGCTTCAACGCTAAAAATGAGAAGTCAGAGGTCAAAACGTTCAAATCTGAGGTATCCATTACGATCAGCATCTTTCAGGCAATCGGCACGCAAAATTTGAAGACATTCTGAGCAATTGCTATTTTTAGTAAGTTGCTAAAAATAGCAGGTGCATGCAGATATCAGGGCCCGACAGCTCAACCACATCTCGAGATTCGAAACAAAGCAAAATCCAGCCTTTTTTGGAGCTTGAAATTAGCTTGAAGTGCAAAGTTGAAAAACTTTCTAAAAATAGAAAATTAGGGCAAGCACGATCAAGTCACTCTAAATTTGACAAATGGCATAAAATTCACTGAAATTGATAAATTTTCAAGTCCAGCCAGTGAAGAACGCCTTTAAAAGCTGAAGGTTGGTGGAAATTCTCTAAGCACTTGAGACTTGAAGTTCACAGGTCAAAATTCACCTTGAAGCTGAAGACGGATGAAATTCTACTAAGGCATTGAAAAATGGAAGCTTGCCTAGGGAAATGCGCCCAAGCTTGAAGAGACAAAGAGGTGGCCTTGAAATTTGTTTAAGATCGCTAAATTGAAGGTACAAGGGGTCAAATGCGCCTTGGCTAGTGGAGGGGTTAAAAAAAAACTCTCTAGGTATGGAAAATTTGAAGCCCACCCTCCAAAATGCGCTCAAGAGGTTGAAGATTGATAAAGAAATTTTCTAAGTGTTAAAAATTGGAAGCTCAGGGTGTCACTTGCACTTGGCTGGGAAAAGGTTGAAAATGTATTCTAAGTCTTTTAAATTTGAAAGTCAATCTCCTATATGCGCCTGGACTTGCCTGTGGAATACCAAGTGCCAACACTCGACGTAGAAAACCTCATTTGCGCCCTTGGAGGAGAAGACCCCTTGAAAATTTTTCTAAGTGCATGAAATTCAAAGCTCAGACCACCTTTTGCGCCTTGACTTTGGAAGGAGGCCAAAATTTCTAAGTGCGGCAACTTGAAGTGAAGAGTCTAAAATGCGCCTTAAGCACAAGGATATAAACTTCGAGGAATTTTCTAAGGATGAAACCTGGAGAAGATCATGTCATTTGCGCCTAAAGCCCATAGCCTTATTTGCGCCCTAGCTTAAGTAGTGGAGTGTGGGAATATTTCTAAGGCACGTGAATTTGTAATGGCCACCTTAAGTGCGCCCTCGAAGTGGAAGAGTAAGTTCGAAAATATTCTATGTGGGAATTGAAACCTCAAGACCCTAAATGCGCCCAAAGTGAAAGGTGATGCGTAAAAATTCACTAAAGCCTTGAAACTAGAAGCTCGCCTTGTAAAATGCGCCTTAAACTAGAGTGGAGGAGGTAGAATATTCTAAGTGCTTAAAGTGAAAGCTTATGGGGTAAAATGCGCCTTGCTTTGCAAAGTTTTTAAATATTATAAATTTTGAAGTCCCCACCCCTAAATGCGCCCCTCATGGAAATATCAACTTAAAAAAAATTCTAAGTTTTCAAACTGAAAGTAGGCCCCTCCAAATGCGCCTAGAAGAGGGAAAAGACTTGAGGAATATTCAAAGGCATTAAATAATGGGTGAAGACCAGGCATCAAGGCGCTGAATCCATGCTAAAGAGGAAAAAGACAAAAGGTATCCATGTAAGGAGGAAAAAGACAAAGTACGCCCAATTGAAGACAAGAATAAATGCTTACATGAAGACAACATACAAGGCGTCTAAAGTGGGAAGTGGGTCCCTTTGCTGCAAGCTGTAGAATATTTCAGGTGTTTAAAATTTAAAGCTTGACCCCTTTGTTGGCGCCCAAGGTGAGTTTTCTTTGGAAGAGAATCTAGGCGTGGGAATTTGAAATTAAATGCCTCATATGCGCCTTGAATATGTGAGGGTGACTTTCTTTTGACATTAGAAATGTTCTAAGTGGGGGGAAATTTAAAGGTGGACTCCTCTATAGGCGCCTATAAGTTAAAAATACATGAGCTGGACCCACTTTATGCGCCTAAGGAGTAGAAGACTTGAAGAATATTCAAGGCGTTGAAATTGCAAGTTTCCCTGGGAAAGTGCACCCAAAGATGTTGGAAGAGGAATGTACGCCCATGCAAGTTGATGAAATATTATTTTCTCCTAAGTATTGATATTTAAATATCACCTTAGGGAAATACGCCCGACTTGAAGGAATATTAAAATGTGCTATGGCATGAGTAAAATTGGCTGTGGATACGTCGAGAAGATGTCAGCTTCGCAAGGATAATTAAAAATTTTCAAGTCGGAGCAAGGAAATGCGCCCAGAAGAAATGGATTAAATTTTGTTGAAAATTAATTTTCTAAGGTTCAAAATTCAAAGAATTAAATGAACCCGTTCGTTGCATACCCATGAATTTGATGCGTTCTGAGAGAAATCTTCTTCTGGGTATCGAAGATTGCCGATGAGGAGTTAATTTTAAGGTCTTCCATAGCTTGCCGAGGATTCTGGGATGAAGATTTTAAGTGGGCGCCAGGTTGATGAATTTTTCTAAGGGAAATTTGAAATTTTTCTAAGGCAAAATGAAGAAAATGTGTTTTCATGGTGAAATTCTCCATACGATGAATTTGAAAAAAACTGCCTAGGTGAATTTGCTTAAATCCTTCATGAAGACAGTCTTCCAGAGCCAGAGTTGAACGAAATTGAGTATTGGAGCCCCAGGTAGTGGAATGAATTTCTCAAAGATGAAGTTTGTCTAAGGCATGGACTTGAACACGAAGTTGGCGATGAACGCTTGGAGATCAAAGCATGAAAATCCTGGTAAGTAAGTTGAATTTATATTATGAAATATTCTAATACCCTTCTCCTTGCTTGTTTTGCAGGATGAGCGTGGAGGCCAAGTAATGAAGCACGATGATATTACAACCTTCGGAGGAAGATAAAGTTACGAGTTTCAATCTCGAAGGAAGAAAAAGTTGCAAGAAATTGGCTAAGTGTTAGCTCAAGTGACAAAGAAGTTGAAGAACAAAAGTCAAGAAGAAGATCAAGAACAATGTGAACGCGTCTACGGGTTGGAATCTTCTAGAAGGTGGGGGCCATTAATTGCCTCATTTATTACCCCACTCTCTTTTGTGGCGGTTTTTAGGGCAAATCATGTTTAGGGCTGAGGTGGCACGATTTGGGCCATCCAGTCAATTGTAACCCTAGCCGTCTTTTGGGACTTGGCTAGCTATATAAAGGGGGAGTCCCCCTCATTTTTAATTCATTAGAGTAGACAGTAGAGAAGATTAGCATAGACATAGAGTAGAGAGACAACTTAGAAGTAGCTTAGTATAGGTTGATAGTGTAGTTTGAAGAAGAGGGAAAGTTTTCCCTTTGAAAACTTTGTAAGAAATTGTTGTGTAACACTCTTCATGATAATAGATCTTTTCATTGATGATGGAATTCGTCTTGTCATGAATAGCTAGCAAGGTTTCTTCGTCCTTCGATTCAAATGGTAGCATAAAATAGTTCAAAGTAGAATAAGTTTCATTTCATGCAAGTAGAAGATAGTAATTGTGGAATGTGGTGTTTGATCTAAGCAACTTCGTCTATCCATACCACTAGTGTATTTGCTGATGGTGAATGCGCCTTGTGTGGTCAACTGGAATATCATGCACTTAACTTCAATCACAGTTTGAATGATGGTATGCGTCGTTGTGATGGTATCTTCGTGTCAAGTTGTGGTTTGAACATCTTTAGTCATCTCCCTTGAAGATTGCACCGACTCCGTGGAAGTTGTCCGATGCGAGGCAAAGCGAAGTTCGGTAGAAGTTTGCTGAAGTTGAGCTCCATATCCCACGCCTTAGAATAGATTTAGGATCTTCTTGACCTTACCCCATTTCAATTCAGTACTTTTCGGTTAGAATAGGTAACTTGCACTTCATAGACAAATCTTTCGAGCATTTGAATTCCTTTCTCCGCTGCTGAACAATTCCATAAGTCCCCTTGAAATACCAGCAAATCACATCAAGCCAAACTGAGCCTATTCGCACTAAAGGAACCTTGGAGTTGAACGCACGAACTTCTTGCAATCTTAGCGTGCGGAATACTTTGATCAAGAGAGAATAGGGTAGCCGTTGGCGACTTTATTCTACGTTGGTGCGGTCACGAAAAACACATCAACAGGAGCCTAATGTCATTCATTGTGATAATCAAAGTTGTGTGAAGCTTTCTATAAATCATGTGTTTCATGACAGAACTAAACATGTTGAGATCAAATACCACTATATCAGAGATATGGTATTGAGGAAAGCGATCCAGCTGAAGTATATCAACACTAATGAGCAGACGGCAGACATTCTCACCAAGCCTCTCTCCAAGATAAAGTTTGTGTACTTTCGAGACAAGCTTGGTATGGTGGAGAACGAAGCCCTAGCTGAGAAGGAGTCTCAGTATCAATGATCTTCTTTAATGCATTTCTCTTTGAGAGAGATTTGAGGTGCAAGCCCTTGTTAATGCATTTCTCTTTGAGAGAGATTTGAGGTGAAAGCCCTTGTTTCCACCCTCTGGGAGTAGCCATGGTGGATGTCATGTGTGTGACTCCATGACAGCATCACGTGAGAGAGTCCGTGATGATTTTCTTGTACTTGTGTTTTCACCCTTTGGGAGTAGCCATGGTGAATGTCACGATGAGGTGACGACATCACGTTGAGTAATGAGCACTTGTGCACATTTACCATCCATAGGAGTAGCCATGATGGTTGATATCACGGTGAGGTGATATCCCTTCTTTCCACATATGGGAGTAGCCATTGTGGTTGACATCACGATGAGGTGATATGTCTTGTACAGCTGGAAGTATTTCTCCCTAGCTAAGAGGGAGTGTTGATGTTGTGGCAGCTTCGGGCTCATTCTTCCAGCCACGAGTGAACACATAAATTCATATAACCTAACAGCTATTCATTTATTGAGATAATCAAGTGAAGAAGTGCTTCACTTAGGCAACAATGTAATTTCCATCTTGGCCGACCTTCCTTGTAATTCACTATTATTATTTGTAATTATATTTTCTTATAATGGCCGACCTTGCTCTTGAAGAGGTGCGACCTCTCTATCAAAATGTATATATACAAGGTCTTTCCCACTTCATTTGACATCAAGCAAGTTCAATTATTTCCTTCTCTCAAGTGCGAATTTTAACAAGAGCAGATCCTTCTCTCAAGTGCGAATTTCTTCAAGGACAGATTGCGAATTCCTTCAAGTGCAGATTTGAGTTTAAGGGCGGGCAAATTATTATCTATTATTATTGCCATTGTTGGTGCTGAATATTGGCCTCATTGTAAAGAGTATTGTTGCCATTGTTTATATATAAGAGAGATATTTGTTGCTGGATTTTTTTCTCCCTCAAGAGGAGGGTTTTCCCAAGGTATATGTTGTGTCTTTGTGTCTGATTTGAATTAAATTTCTGTGTTTTACATCTGATCATAAAACTAACATGGTATCAGAGCGGGTATAAGGAAGATCTTGATCAGATTTAGTCAAGCAGCGATATCCTTTATTCTTATTCTCATCTTTTGATTGCATCTATCCTATCATCAAGATGGTGAACGGACTTAAAATCGAGGATCGACTTGAGAGAGCATCTAATTTCACATCTTGGAGATTCAGAGTCGTGCTCGCCTTGGAAGAAAATGCGTTAGCTGAGTTCGTAGAGACCAAAGTTCCCGAGCCTACTAATGAGGAAGAGAAGTCTCAATGGAAGAAGAAAGATACTAAGGCGAAAAAGATGTTGGTTGATTCCATGAAAGACCACATTGTACCAATCATCTCCAAGTTGAAGACTGCAAGAGACATGTTCAAGACTTTGGAAGAGATGTATGAGACCAACAACACAAGTGGTGCTCTTGCATTAAAGCAACAACTTCATCATGTCAAGATGGCGAAAGGAGACTCGATCATCTCATACTTCATGAAGATCACCGAGTTGAGAGATCAGCTCTCTACTATTGGGCATATTGTTGATGACAAGGATTTGACCATGTTGGCTCTTAATGGTCTTCCTTCATCTTGGGAGTCATTCATTCAAGGAATCAGTGCAAGATCAAAACTTCCTAAGTTTGATTGATTGAGAGCTGATTGTATTCAAGAAGAATCAAGGTTGGCAGCAAGAGGCATTAGACAAAGCTCTAGAAATGAAGATATTCATGTTCTTGCCACTCAATCCTCGAAGAAGAATATTGACCTTGTGATTGGCCTCATTGTAAAGAGTATTGTTGCCATTGTTTATATATAAGAGAGATATTTGTTGCTGGGTTTTTTCTCCCTCAAGAGGAGGGTTTTCCCAGGGTATATGTTGTGTCTTTGTGTCTGATTTGAATTAAATTTCTGTGTTTTACATCTGATCATAAAACTAACATGGAGGGGTCCCCTATGTGTATGGCCTAGAGACCATCATTCCAGCTAGATCATGGATTTTTGGCCACTTGGCATTGGTTCTTGGTTACTTGGTACTATTATGCAACCATGGAGTATCCATGAACTGATATGCAAACTGCGTGTTGTTATCCCTATGATGTACATAAGTAAAAAATATTTTATGATGAAAACACTACATTGAGTGTATCTACATATGAGTTGTAAACTTTGTATAAACATGCATTAGGATGTGTGAGTTCCTATATGCATGTGGAAATGAATAATGATTATGCGATTCTATTATGTTTAAATTTTCAGCCATTCGAATATTATGCGAAAATAAAAATGCTTTGTAGCATCCATCTTACCATGTTTTTTTTTAGTAGCCCTATATTTTTGTGTTCTTGTGATGGTTCCACCTTATGGTTGCTTGTTTTGCTGCTTCCCTTGCGTCTAGTGTGAAGTAGGTTTGGTGTTGTGCTTTTGTCCTTGCCTTGGGATGTGATGCCAACCATGTGTTAAGTCTTGCCTTGTCCTAATGTTTTATGACTGAATTGAAGGTTATATGGGAGTTGATCATAATATGATGTAACTACAAGACGATTATGTGCCTTGCTAGATTATGTGTCCTTACTGGTCATTATATGTTATTTCAGCTATAATCTCTATTGTTATATTTGGCTGTTTGTCTTGAGTGTGCAAGATATATATACAAGTGTTTGACCAACAAAAGGATGTGGAGTAGAACGACATGGATTCACTTGACCTTCTCGTCCTACCTAATCCATATGGTCAAGTGAGTGACCTTGTGACTCTTGTGGGGATGTTTGGTTGATTAACCCATGCTATTTGGTTGAGAATGAGCAGATGTACCTTGTATTTATTCAGTTGCCACTAATCTGAATCATTTGTGATTTTGGATCCTCGTGTGGTGGTTAAACCCATTGTTGAAAAACTCTCCAAGTAATTGGCGAGTTTTAAAAGATCCCGAGTTTTTTTTTACAGCGAGTTTTTCCCGCAATTACTCTCCAAAATTGTATGCCGAATAAAGGAGAAAAACTCATTGAGTTTTTGGCGAGTTTTTGCCAAAAACTCGACAAGTCCGCAAAAAAAACTCGCTTGTCCAAAAAAACGGTCTCTCGCAGCTGCTAAAAAGGCATTTTCATTTCATTTGATTTTCTAGGTACTCTCCAAGTCCAAGTTTCCAAGTTTGCCTACAAGTCTTCATCCATAATATCGTCTAGTTCTAGCTCCCCCTAGTGTTCACTAGACATGGGAAGAGGAAGATGTAAATTTGTAAAATATATTGGTATAGTATTTACTTTCCGTTTTACAAAAACAATTTGCTATTTTCATTTTGTTTTAGACTATCAGTATCAACACATTCCACATGAGGATGCCATTTTGTACCTAACTTGCTTTCAAATCAATTAAATACAACTAGAATCAACTTGTTTCTTTTATGTACTCATTTATTGACTCATTGGATGCATCTTATCATTGAATTTTGCAAAAAAATGAGTTTTTAATGAAATTTAAGCAATTTTTTAAGTTGTCGAGTTTTTGCCGAGTTTCTGTCAAGCTTTTGCCGAGTTCTTGCTGAGTCGTGTTTTTTGGGCTTGGCGAGTTTTTCAACTATGGTTAAACCTATAAAGTGTGATTTTGGATCTTTTGAAATGCTTGTTTTGGAGTGTTTGCAAAATAATCCTATATGCTTAAGTTGAAAGAGCTATTTATTCAATTGCCTACATGAAAAGGTATTACGCATTTTAATTTTGTGAATATTTAGAAAATGCAATAAGTTAAAATAATTTATTTGAAAATCAAATGCATTAGTTAGCTGTGTAAAATTGCTATGTTAGTCGTTTCAAAAGTATTTTTTCTTCAATGCATATTAATTAGAGTGTTAGTGAATTATCTTTCGGAAAATAGGTAATTTGAAATATCCATTTGAGAAACTAATTGTTGGGATGTGAAAAGGAACAAAAAAGCTCTTAAGAGTCTAGAGATTTTTTATCAAAAAGGAAAGAATAGCTGTTTTGAAAAGACTCGGTCTTCTTTTTTCCTCTCCACTATGTGTGAAAACTCTTGCTTGGAAAAGAATGCTTGTTTTGCTTGATGCAGCAATGGAAGAGTTGGAAGAGGTTTGGTTGTTGATTTAGAGCTTGCTTTAAAAAATAATTGCTATGAATCTCCATTTGAAAGCTTGCAAATAAAGATTTATTTTTCCTTTTATTAAAGAATGAAATTTCTTTATGTAAATTATTTGAATGGCCATGCTCTCATATCCTTTGGGTATAGGCATACAGCTTGCTTGTTTATGCTTGAATTTGGTTTTGGAAATAATTCAATTTGTTGAGCAATTCATAGGATTGTAGATTTCATTTTGTTGTTTCTTTTTTTTTTTGGAAAACACAAAATGATACCCAAACCCTTGCAAAAATTTGCTAGAAATTATGTGATTGCATATTTATCATGTTGGGTGGATTTAGAACAAAAGGGTGGTGCCAAAATTTTGATTTGGGTGTATTTTCAATTTTGTTGGGAAATGTAAAATTACCCACAAACCCTTGAAAACTTATTGGGAAAATTTATGTTATTGGAAAAGAGGATTCCCCATGCCTTATTGGATTAGATGATATTTTTGCATTTGATATTGTTGAATTTTTAAAATTGAAGCTTCCATTAATGGTAAGTTTTTTGCATGATTCTTAAAATTGTAAAAATGTGAATTTTGGATTGCAAGTGAAAACTTTTTATTTTCCAAGATGAAATGTCTCACATTGGAAATGTGATTTCCTATCTTTTGGATGCGTGTCATTTTTTTGACCTTGTTTTTTGTGCCTTGACTTTTTGAGCCAAGTTGGACCATTTGATTCAAGATTGGATACTAGGGCTAGGAGTAGTGTAGGCCCATACTTGTCATTCAAAATTGGGCTAGGTAGATGGCAAGCACTGTACAGAGATAACACTTGTTGAGATAAAATTGATTGGACATTTGTTGTTGAGAAGCCCCAATTGTGTTGGTGTTGCACTTTTCATTATTCATGCAAATTTGAAATCCATCATAATGACAATCTACATCCATGTCTAGCCTACTCCTATTGTTCCTTGGACCATTGCACCTAATATGTTTAAGTGATTCTCTTGCATGAGTGTTGTCGATTCACCAAACTCATTACTCGGTGTTAATGGTTGTCACCCTTCCCTTGTGTGGTATTGGTCATTGATTACCATAACCCTTGTGTATCATTGCTTGATTATTATTGGAACGTGCATGATTATTGATGTGATAATGTCATGCCTTACTTTTTGTGCTTATGACCTTGGTGTAAAATGATGATTTTGGCACGTGTTAATGGATGAATTGTAATATGGTTTTGGAGTGATTTTCTTCTTTCCTCAACTACGGTGAAATGAAATGAGTAGTATCAAAGAATTGTCACTCCTTGTAATAGCCTATTTCATTCTCCTCCTTTTGGTTGGGTCATGAGTACCCAAGTGGTCAATTATGTATTGAAACCTTGATGTGTGTATTCAAGAGCGGTTGTGCATCGAATTATTATTGGATTGTTTATCCCCATGGTGTTATGAATTGAATGGGGTGTGATAACCATGTGCAACCCTTTTGTAGATTTTTTGGTGTCTAGCTAGAGACCCTAGTTTGTGGTTGAGATTGGTTGTGCAAGAAGTCTATCCATGATCTTGTCTCCCCATAACTCAGAGGTTGCCTAGAGTGGCATAGGTATCTATTATGCTTGACGATGGTAATATGGTTTGGAGGTTGGCAACATCACCCATTGGTCCCCTTCTTGAAGATCTCTTAGGAGCTTGAAGAGTTCTTAGTTTGGTATATTTGTCAACTTGCATTATGCCTTGAGTTATGTAAGGGTTGTAATTTTGTTATCATTGTAATTAACCCAAATTCCAATATTTGATCTCAAATTAGGCCCATCCTTGTAATAGTTAGATATGGACTTGTAATTGTAAACCCTATTATGTTTTGTAATTTGAGTAATGTTTTGTTGTGGACTCTTAAGTGTGTAGGTGTGCAACATGGCAAGTTGTCACATTTACATCACAAAAAATTTGTCCACTCACTAATGTTTTGGGTGAAAGCTTGGTGCATTACATTACACCTAAGCAGGAGGAGAAACTAATCTAGATGCTTAGATACTCTCAGGAATGTCTTGAATCCAACTGTGGTGTGCCCATAAGCAAGGGGAACAAGGAAATTTTGTGATAAAGGCTAAAGGACTCTAAAAGTAAAACAAAACTAATGAAGAACAAGGTTGAGACTTTATAAAGAGAAGAGGGTGATTGTGTATAATGGGCATAAAAGAAAACATGTTACGAACTATAGCTAACAAGGAGGCTCTCTTTGCCATTGCAAGATCCAACAAGGGGTAAGTAGCACAACAAGAAGAGGGAGGTATTATTTGGAGACAATAGGGATAAGGAGAATGATAGGAAGCTATGGGTGTGCATAAGTTAACGAAATTATCAGGGAATGTGAGGACATGGAAGTATGCAAGCTACGGAAATGTGTAACACTAGACTATATGGAATGCAAAACTAGGCTTTATGAAGTGCAAAAGTGAGCTATATGGAATGGTAGATGCAAAGGACACTATATGAGATACAAGATTGAAGTATGCTACATCAAACATTGTGAGACTATGCTAATTGAGGCATCACCAAATAATGATTTAGAAGACACATTGAAAGTACCCTACAATAGACAACATTTGAGTATGTTTAGTGCATAAGATAATATTATAGTATGAAATGATGAAATATATCTTGTGTAAAATTTGTTCAAAAAATAGGAAATTAGTTGGTTCTATATTATTGCACTTAAGTCATACCCCATCTTGGAAAGAGATATTAATGTTATGGTTATATGTTATGGTTATGAGTAATAAATGCATCATCGAATTGCCTCGAGCTTGGCAAGAAAATTTTGAATATGAGGGAGATTAAGCATTGCAAGATGCCCACAAGCCTAGGTTGGGGTGGACGTTTGGATCTTCTAAATGGGAATTCTTGATATGTTGGGGGTTTGAGATTTGTCTTATAGGCTCTATGTGTGGGAGTAGCATGGGTAATAGGGTAATGCCATTGATAATAGTTGGTTCTTCTAGTATATGGAGGTCTAGAAACTGACTCATGGAATTAGATGCATGCCCTTGTGTGGGATAACATGTATTAGTAATGATGTTGCAAACTTCTTGAATCGTGAGAAAGACTTAATCTTATTAATTATTTTGCAAATCACTAAACATTTGGGCAATTGGGGGTATAAACAGCATTGTTACTTTACCAAATGATTGGGAATGACCATTGCTAGCCATTTGAGCAGGTGACATGCAAGGAGCATACCAGCTATTCAGGCAAGAAACAGAAAAGGAACAACACCAACCATTCTAGAAATAGGTAGAGAAGGAACATCACCAACCATCTAGGTTGGTGAATGAAAAAAACATCCCAAGCTATCTAGCCAAGTGACATCAACAAAGGGTTAAGAATGGTGAGAATTTCAAATTTCAAAAAGGGATTTTTGGGTCTTGGGAAGGATTAGGTGGCGTAATGTTAAGTTACAAGGGAAAGGAGGGCATGGTATAGGTGTACAAAGAGTTTGTTGGATTCTAGGGTTAATTGCATTCATGGTGTAATTGGAGGAGACAAAAAATTCATGACTATCAATAACTCCATCATCAATGGCTTTTTTCTTTTTACTCTTATTTAGAAGTCTAGTGGCTTTAGTTTGGGGTTGCTCATATGTATGCCAAAGATCATCTTGGAATTTGGCTTGTTCAAAGACTTCTTCTAAGGTTTGGGGAGAAAAGGAGAGAATTTTATATTGGACAGTAGGTTCTACTGAAATAAGGAAAAGTTGGAATAAGCTATGGTAGGTAATTTATGTTCAGCTTTGTTTACTAGAGATTTCCAACAATTGATAATCATGTGCAGATTCAAGTTGGAATTGTTTGTCGTTGACAAAGTTTTCTAGGTTATCTTCATGTAAAATGCAAGATTGGAATTTTTTGAGGAAGGATTCACTAGCTTTTTAAAGTTTAGGATGCAATGAGGTTGAATTTGATTGTACCATTCTAAGGCATTGTTGGTAAGGATTTTGGAAAAAAAATTAGTGGCAGAATACTGCTTTGAATTAACATAATAAGAAGGAACTTTGGAAATAAGAAAGAAAGTTGACCTAAAGCAAAGAGAGACTAAACCATCCAAAAGGGAAGTTGATTAATATTTACACTAAGATGGAGTACTCCATAACACCTTTAAATAGGTAAAGGAAAAAGGCTTCTTTTATTAGAACACAAAAACATCAATGTAAGGATACAAACAAATGTGCAGGGCAATAAGATGAAGGGAAAAATGGCAAGAGGACAACAAATTAGGGCAATATGATAATAAGAAAGAGAACATGTAATACATGAAATGCCAAGAATGTAACAAGAAATCTGACCTGCTAAAATGAAACAGGATTGGACTAGAGATACTTATCTAGGGTCAAGTTGCAAGCACATTAACCTTCCCCTTGGCTTGAACACTTGTGGAGAGGTGATTGTAGGTAAAGTTTAGGCATAAAGGTGAAACCATAGCGAGCAACAACTAGGGACACTAGAGACTTGGCATATATTGGGTAAGAATCCCTTTCCACGAATCTTCAAAGGTCCTAGTACGGCCATTTGTCTTCCTTTGATGAAGTACTCATTCCTATAACACTTTAAGGACATTTGTGCATGTGAGGGGAGCAGATGGAATCATTTCTCATTTCAAAAATGACAATAGGGAGCTTATTAATAGTCATCTAATCACTATTAATATCATTTCCATAGGCCGACTAGCTTTCCAAGACTTCTATAAAGGTTATATTTATAATATATATCTTATAAATATATTGCGAAGATATTTGAAATTGGTTTTAGACCTCTAGGAACTATAACATAAAATCTACTTTTTGGTGGTAACATTCAGATTCAAACTTAGTTAAATTTCAATATTCTAGGGTTTCAAGGTGCCTTGATTGATCTAAACAACAATAAGGGGGAATAAAAGCATAATGCCATGAGGAAGGAGGCTAAAGCAATAATGACCCACAAAAATGACCACAATCACTTCCCAATATGCACTTAGGCCAGCCCATCCCCATCCCAATTTTGAAGGTTAATCCACCTACAGGTCTTGACACAACAAAATGTTAGCAAGGTCATTTTCAAGTGTATATAGATCCATGTGCTAATGGGAATTTATAGGTCAAGCATTAACCTTCCATGAATTCATCTAGTGACTAGTCATTAACATTGTATAGATGCACCACCAACCATAACATATATTCTTGCTTGACATCGATTCATGCCTAGTAGTTGGCACCCAAGCCCGACAATCACTCCTAGAAGAAAAAACAATAGAATACAAACCATTCCAATTTCTATAGCGATTTTGCTTCATCTTCTTCAATGGAACTTGTATAAATATGTATAGTACTACGTTACCAATTTTGCAGATTTTGACTCTAGATCTAGGTCCAATCCACACCAATTCTGGATTCTGATCCAATTCAGTTTTTTAATTCTACCAAAGTGCAAATATTTGAATATGGGTATGTCTCAAATGAACCCAAGCAAACCCAAACAAACCTAGAACAAATCCAACAACGTCAAAACGGAACCCGCACATGTTTTCATGGAAATTTGATTTTTTTGCTGTTTTAAATAATTTTCAATATTTGACTTTGACCAAAATAGACTAAAATGAATCCCTAATCCTAAAAGTACCATCTAAACCATTTCAAATACTAAAACAAACTCATTTTACCTCATTTTGATTAGTGAAATATTCAAGCTCATCTAATCTAGTGAAAGCCCACTTTTGTGGCATTCCTGAACAAGGCATCAAAGCTTGCCTTAGAAAGAATGGTGTATGTGTGCTATCAAAGCAAGTGATAAAATATATTCAAAAGCAAGAGCAAGTAGATAAAATATCAAGTCATAGAGCAAAGCATCATTTGTTGCCAAAGAAAAAATCTTAAGGAATGAGCCCCCCTCTACCCCCATCTAACACTAAAGTTGTGGTTAAGGACCACCCATTTTTTACCATGGTTCAAGGAAATCCCATTACAAGTAAGAGACCAAAGGGATCATTGGAAATGACAAATCAAAATGACTCCCAAGAGATTGACGATCAACACATAGCAAGATGCATTTATTCAAATAGATTGGCTTTTAATGTTGTTCGCTCAGCATATTAGCAAGAAATGGTGAAAAAAATTAATGAGGCTTAAAAAAGGTATAAGAACTTGGGTTATGAGAAGGTGTGTGGCACCTTTTGGAAATAGAGGTCAAGTTTGTAGAAGATCCATTGCAGCCCATTAGGGAATCATAGGCCGAGATAGGGGTGTCCATTGTTTCCAATGGATGCAAGGATGCTAAAAATTGACCATTGAGTAATCTGATTGTAGTGTCCTCAAAAGATGCAATGTTTTTGAAAGTCATGGATTGCGAGGATGAGATAAAGGATGAGAAATTATTGCTAACATACTCCTACAAACCATTGAGGAGGACCACTCAATCACTAGGTAACAAAAATTGGAGTCTTTACATCACATGTATCTTACAAGTGACAAATTTCAAATTTACAATTATTGATCGTTTGATCAAATATGGTTTGCTTACTAACTCTTTAATATTTTGTTTTGAAGATTCTCAGTGGATAGATTGGTGTGCAAATACCCCAAATCTTCAAAGATTAGCCCTTCACATTTTGTGCCAACCTTGTAGTGCATCCAGTTGTGAGCACAATTGGAGTTCATTTGAGGCCATCCACACAAAAAAGAGGAGCAAATTAACTCAAAAATGCCTCAATGATCTTTTCTTTGTGCAATACAACCTTTGGCTTTGCACATGACAAGTAGAAGACAAATCAAAGAAGGTCATTTAATTGGATGATATTGATCCTTATAGCAATTGGACAAGGCAGGATAAGCAGCCCCATTATTTACTGAAGATGAGATTTTTGATTTTGAGCGGCAGGCAATGGAGGATGTGGCTGCAACAGGAGCTATAGGATTGGATGGCATTGATGAGGCAGAGAGGAGTCATTGCCATCTACTAGCAAGATAGGGGTCAAGCCAGAACCACATGCACAACCTTCTATGCCGAGTGAAGAGCCATAGCAGACTGCAAGGATTAGAACCTCAACCTCTCCCCAAGTCTTCACTAGATTAGGGAAGAGGAGGATGTAAAATGTTGTACTTTGTAATATGTAATTTATGAATTATGATGAAGATTTTCAAAGGATATGTAGTTTAACTGTTTATGAATTATGATGATGATTTTCAAAGACAATCATCATAAATTCATAATAGTTGTTAGCTATCTATTGTATCAGGATTCCGCATGATTATGCAATTTTGTACTCAATTTATATTCAAATTACTCAAATCTAATAGAAAACAGTTTTCTACTCATTTATGGACTCATTGGATACATTTCATCATTGAATTTTGCAAAAAGAAAATGTGTTTCCAAAGAAATTTAAGCAATTTTTTAAGGAGAAGAGTTTTTTGCTGAGTCAAACATTTGGGTCTACCGAGTTTTTGCCAAGTCAGAGACTGCCAACTATGTAAAGGATGAAAACCCCCTAATTTCCATCACTGGATTAGTGGACGAAAAACCCCCGGATTCAAACTGTTTGTGTTGAGCCAATTATATTTGATTCTTGTTGGATTATTACATAGTTGGGGTGGCTAATATTGCCCCAGAATATTCAGAGCGCACTGCAAATCACAAAGAGCAGAATTCTGGCGCTCATTTATAGATACAGTTGCTGTCAAAGAGGGTCTATTAAATACAGCACCATTTATGCACCAAACTGTGATTTTGTGTGTGAGACAATTTAATTGGGTGGACTGATTATCTTCATCTGTACAGCATTATACATCTATTTGGGATTCAGTGATCTCATACCCGTCTGTAGTTCACATCAACCAGGGTGAAGTGAGGGTTTATGGCAGATTTTATAAACTAAATTACAGAGGTGCCTGACTGAAACAAGGCTGGCTAATCAATATTATTCAGCAACATATGTTCAGCGACTCATATTTCATGTTGGAGAGTGTGTCAATTTATTCCAAAAGGGGTGGCAATTCAACTTATGCTTTATTTGCTACATATTTTAGCAATTCCTATTGAATTCAAAAAGGTTAAAGATTTTGTGGCAAAACTGGGCAATCAATGTATGATGCTGCTGTGATTAATTTCTCTTATTTATAAGATACAAAGATCTTAAGAATTAGCTAACCCTTGTAAATTATTGAAGGAATTTTAAATTGATCAAATATAATAAACTATTCCATCCAGGATATTACAGTTATGTAGATGCACTCCCTACCAAGATAGCCCAGGTTTGACTCGTGAAGGGCTCATGGTTCTTACAATAATGTGGAAATAGAATATGATTAGCAAACCAATGTAGTCCACAAGTCCAAAAGCGTCTGTTGATCAAAGATAAATCTTGCAAATGACTACACATGAGAAAACTAAAATACTAGCAGATATTTGAATATAATGTACCATGCTTCGGTAGGACAACTACTTTTGCCATTGATTGCATATATCAGCCCAAGATTTTCTTCTTGAAGAATTGAGATGAACAACATCAAAAGGACTGGACAATTTAAAAGGCATTAGGATCTGGGAAATTCAATATCATTGACAATGTCCTTTTGCATAGACTTCATTACAGTCTTGCAGAAGGAAGAGAAGCATGCAATATGACTAATAAACATAAAAGCATGGAAAATCAAATGTCTTTGTTCATATTTGAGACAGATCCTATTAGGGTAACAGTGGAAAATCACATGTGAGAGGGTACATTGTCCCTAAGAAGCTAAATCAGTAAATATCTACAATTAACATGTTTACTGCAGATATAACTCAGTTCGATCCAGAGCTTGGTCATGAGGTTGAATGCTAGGCATACAAATTCTGAATAATATGTAAGTCAAATGGCAGAAATCCCCTTGTGAGATTCCAAATGGAGGTCTCATACACCAGATCAATGTCTGGTTTGGACACAATCTAGAAAAAACCTTATCTTTATCTCTCTAGAATAATCTGTGGCAGCATGTTGAAATTTTTTAGAGCTTCAAGCAATCAAAGATAGCAGACAATTTGTTGTGTGAAGGAACACAAAACAAAGAAGTGTATCCAGCCTACCATTCAACTAAAATGAGACAAAGGCATAGAGGGAGAGGTTTGCTGAGAGCAAAACATAAAACTACAAAAGATGATACAAAGTTGGGGCAGCATCTGTAGTGGCAGTACTCTAGAATTGCCACCAAAAATTGAACATTGAAGGAACTTTATGGGCCTGCAATCCATACTGAACAAACATAAACATAGAATAGATTTAACCATATAAGAGAAACTATCTGGTAGCCATGATGAAATAATGATGTGACCCAAAGGGCACAAGTAGTATATTTTTAAGAATTTAATAAATCAAGAAGTTCAAGATACAAGATAATAATGAAAATAGTAAGAAAAAAATGTAGGACCATAAATCTGGAAACTTATTAAAAATTACTTCACTACCTAGGGATTCAGTTACA